>QANZ01016673.1:0-51823 GCA_003254925.1 Chamaecrista fasciculata
GTTTACTTTTTTATATACTTTTAAAAAAAAAAAATAGAAGAAGAAAAAACTGCAACTGCAGTTTGACTGAATTGGAACCAAGAATTTGAGAATTTCAATTATAATTTAAAAATAGACCATGCACTTGTAGGCTTAAACCAGTGCATGTTTGTATATATATATATGTACAAACTTGGTTGAAAATATAATTTAGAGAAAAAGCTTATATCAATATTCACAAATCTCAATATGATTTTACTGTTTTCCACTGCTTTCTTGCTGTGCATCATCTTCCTTGCCAAAAGGTTAAACTCAAAGGCTTCTAGTTCTGATCATGAGACTCATCACTCTCATAAGCTTCAGCCATCATCATCAGCTAGTAAGATGTTAAAACCTTTTGCTTCAATTAATTAATGGGATTTCTTTCATGTTAATTTGCACTTTGAAATTCATAGTATCAAAGTGGGAAAGGAAGCTGAATCTTTTTTCTACTATATATCTTTACTTCAATTCCGTCTTTTCTTTTTGAATTTTTAGACTTTAGTTGTAAGAGACTTGGATGTAAAACTTCTCATCCATCAATCTCTGGCTTTATCTCTCTCTTTTGTTGCTTTTGGCCATGAGAATTGACTTGTTCTGTTCTTGGTTCTGTTTTTTGCTGTTTGTTTAATGAATTGAATTGGCTCATAGTATCATTATTCTGATAGAAACATATTTTGTACATGTTATTTATGCTGTAAACAAATTAAAATAGTAGAATAAGATTCAGGTATTTGTTATTTGAAATATTTCATTGATTAAAGTGCCTAGATATCCATTAATTACCTTAAGTATCTCCAGAATCCAAATCATACTGTAAAAATATTTCTAATTTTTGGTAGCTCTAAATTCATCGCATTTAACATTGAAACAAGAGAGATATGATCAATTTTGCTTGTTTGACCATGAAACGAATAATCTACTTTTAGGACCAATTTGACCTTGTTTGTTGACGGCCCCAACCCCCAACTGGATAGAGAAAGTAATCTTTGAGAACAATACGTAGTTGTAAACTCATCACGTTTGAACTTGAAACGAGCCATATTCAATAGTTTGGACCAAAATGAAACATTTTGCCAACATTTAGGACAACTATTAAATAAATATCTGTTTGCTCTTTCTTTTCAGCTTCAATAAAGATTTTATCAAGAGATGGTGCATGGGGTCATAACTACTGATGATTTGCAACACTGATCAGAGTTCAAAGCAGCTATCTTCCTCACTTTATCTCACCCTTTTCATAGTGATATATGTATAATGTTTTTTAGTCATTTTTTTTTTTGTTGATGATGAGTCAATTAAAGCTTTCTAACAATGTTATAAATTGCGATTGCCAAAATGTAATACCACTTTAATGTAGTGTTGAGAGAGAAATGAATAGTTAAAGAGAGAAAATATTAATAGGATTCGTATTTTTAATATTTTCTCTTTTTAATTGTTCAATTCCTTTATAATAGCGACTGTTATAAGTTAGTTAAAGTTGTTAAGTGTCTCTTCAATTCGTTAGAAAGCTAGCTGTTAAACGTTATATGTAGTCTCAGAATATGATGAATATATAACATCCTTGTTTCTTGTATCTGATCTCTTAAATTTTCAGAATTCATTACCATACTGTATTAGATCCTTCTAATTTTTTTTTTTTTGGTAAAGATCCTTCTAATCTTAACTCGATCGATCTTAATAAAGAAATTAATTCTTAGTCATTAATTAGCTAGGAAAGTTTGGCGTATCTCCAATTTATTTAATTATTTTATTACTAATGGAACACATGACCGAAGACTTTTAAATTGTTCCCCATTATAAATTATAAAAAACAAATCATACATATCATGTGTCATTAAAAAATATATAGATTAGGTTAGTGAAAACGAAATTAATTTGGAACTTAATAAAATGTATGTTTCTATGACTCATACAATGGCCTACCAAGTACAATTAATTAATGATAAGCATATTCGGCCAAAAATAAATAAATGATAAGCATAGAAGTTGTTTTTGTCCTTTACTTGGTACTTTTTTTCTTGACCTTGTGATTGAGTTTAAAAAATTGAGAATGTGAAAACCATTTCAATAGTTTTTTTTTACGATTGCTAGTAGAGGTGTTCAGCGGTCGGGTTCGGACAAGTTCGATCGGGCTCATTAATTGCAGATTTTGGATACACATGTTTTCTTGCAAGCGACTAATTTTATTCGAACAACAGAGACGAAACATTGTGCCCTCCCAACAATGTCGACTCTAGGGATCGAACCTGAGTTCTCTCACCTAGGATGTAGCTCGCTAACCATTACATCAAACATTTGTCTATAAAGTTGAGCCATTTTAATTCATTAATTATGGTGGTGCTTGTTATACAAATATTTTTTTTATTCTTAAAATGATTCTTTTTAAGGAATTGATTCTAAGAATTATTAAAATGTTTTTCTAGATTACTTTTTCTTTTCTTGCCTGATATAGATTACTTATTCTTTCTCAATTTTCTCGAATATATTCCATTCTTACATTTAGTTCAGTTTTAATATTTTTTAAAATATTTAATAATATTTTTAAACGTGTCATTGACTATAATTATCATCACTCAATAGAATAATCCACAACAACATGATAAGAATTTTTTAAAAAAGTATTTTATAATATTTCTTTAATTTTCTTGTTAATAAATTTTTTTCTTGATTTAGAAATCTAAATTACCTTACAAAATTCTTAACATGTTATCATTCAATGTCTAAATGACATACATGCATTTTTTTTTCTTAAAAACAAAAGTATACTTTATTTTCTTTTCATAATAAGGAAACAATCCCATCATGATTATAATATGTAAAAAAATTAATAATAACATTAACCAAAAAGTTAATTATGTTGAGAGGGAAAGGGTTTAAATGATAAAATAAAATTGTTGACTTGTGATAAAGAAAACATCTAGCAAAACTCGAAATCTAAACCATGTTTACAAAATAAAATGTTCAATGTGTAAATTTGATCTTATATCTTTTTCTCGGTTCAAAGTTTGGTCCCATATTTTTTGTTGTTGCAGTTTTGGTCTCATATCTTTGGGTCAATTGCAGATTTGGTTTTATATCTTTGGATCAATTGCAAAATTGGTCATATATCTTTAGATCAGATTTAAAAGCGATCTCATATCTTTACAAAAGGATCAACTAAACAGTTGATCCTTTTGCAAAGACATGAGACTAATTTTGCAACTTGACCAAAATATATGAGACCAAAAATAACATGAGACCAAATTGGGACCTTTTGTAAAGATATGGAACCAAAAGTATAGCAAAAAGAAATACAGGACCAAATTGGAAACTGAACAAAATATATGAGACCAAATTTACACTTTGGCCAAATAAAAATTTAGCTCCTCCGTCCTCCCCTCAATGTTTTGAGGTATAAATCCTCCTTCTGTACGGACGTTGCAGAAATTAATTTGATTTGTTACATGTGATTACATATGGATTATGGAGTACTATTTTATTAAAGATGATTTCTTTGTGTAATTGTAATTACAGTTAGCCAATGAAGTCCAAACTCCAAAGAAGAATGAAAATGACCATCCTTTTGGAGGAATACGTAGATGCGTTCACGTTCAATGGCACACAGACACAGGAGGCTATGGTCATGGTGACAGCAGCCTAAACCAACTAAACACATGCAGCAGTTCTTAAATGACTGCGCCTACATATGTATACAGACTATATTGTAAGTAGTAGATACTTTAAAAAATGACATCTCATTTATCTATAGCAGTTTGTAACTAAGAGGTGGACTTCTAATGTATATATGTTGTAACAAAATTTGTTGAAACAAATATTAGGATAATGATTTTAAAAACTAAAAGAGCTAAGAAAGTGGTGGTTCAAGAACCTTATTATTTTTGTTCACCGCATGATCATGAATCAATACAAGCATATATATATATATATATATAAGATCTTGGCTTCAGTATTTCATGTCTCACCAACTTCGAATGGTCCTTGTTGAAGATTAATGTGGTCTGTGCTTGATTTCAGAGAGAACAAGGAAATTCTAAATTGAGAAGAAGAAATCGATTTTCATTATTGAACAAGGAAATACACTGTGGTTTATATACACGAATATGAAAACAGAAAATGGTTAAGAAGAAGAACTAGAAACCTAACTAATTGTAAGCTGAAATAACAAATCACTAACAGACTAACTAAACAGAAACTAAAATGCTGAGCTGGACTAGTTAGAATGAGCTGGAGCTGAGCTGCTGAGCTGGATACTCTGTCATCCCCCCTCAAGCAGATGATTCTTATCATAGATTTGAAGAAAAGATCTAAATGAGAAGAACATCTGCTTGGATAAAGGTTTGGTAAAACCATCCGCAATCTGCTCAAAAGCTGGTACATGATGAACTGCAATTTCTCCAGCAATAGCTTTGTCCCGAACAAAATGAATATCCAGCTCCACATGCTTTGTTCTAGCATGGAGAATTGGATTTGCAGTCATATGAACTGCACTGATGTTATCACAGTGTATAACAGGTGTAGACAAAAGAGGAACAGATAATTCAGTTAAGAGAGACTTTATCCACATAACTTCAGCCACAACAGCAGCAATACTTCTGTATTCTGCTTCAGTACTGCTTCTAGAAACCACTTGCTGCTTTTTAGATGCCCAGCTGACAAGATTTCCTCCAAAGTAAACACAAAATCCTGATGTACTTCTTCTGTCATCAACATCTGAAGCCCAATCAGCATCTGAGTAGGCTTGAAGATCAATTTTCTCTGGTTTTTGAAATACCAAACCATAAGAAGCTGTGCCCTTCAAATACCTTAGTAATCTTTTTACTGCTTGCCAATGAATGACTGTTGGAGCTGTCATAAATTGACACACTTTATTTACTGCAAAACAGATGTCAGGTCTAGTAACACTTAGATACTGCAGTCCTCCTACAATGCTTCTGTAAAATTTTGGATCAGAGAATGGAGCTCCTTGAAGTTTAGAAAGTTTAGGTGCAGTAGACATTGGTGTCACACAAGGATTTGATTCTGCCATACCAGCTTTTTCAAGAAGCTCATTGATGTATTTGGCTTGAGACAATAAAATAGTACCATCAGGATTTTTAATAACCTCAATGCCGAGAAAATAATTCAACTGACCAAGATCTTTTAATGAAAAAGTTGAATTTATTTTAGAAATGAGACTTGTAACAGCTGCAGAATTGGATCCTGTAATAATGATGTCATCGACATACACTAAAACATATAAAGGCTGACCAGAAGATGTATTAATGAAAAGAGACTTATCACATTTGCTGAATTTGAACCCCAAAGTTATCAGAAGTGAAGACAGCTTCTCAAACCAAGCTCTAGGAGCTTGTTTGAGACCATAGAGAGATCTGTTTAGCTTGCAAACTAAACTTTTGTCAGAAGATTCAAACCCTGGTAGCTGTTGCATATACACATCCTCAGTAATATGACCATTTAAAAAAAGCATTGTTGATATCAATCTGATTAACAACCCAATTATTTGCTAAAGCAAGAGAAAGAATAATCCTAACAGTTGTAGATTTAACAACAGGACTATAGGTTTCTTTAAAATCAATGCCTTCTCTTTGATGAAAGCCTTTAGCAACTAACCTTGCCTTGTATCTTTCAATAGAACCATCTGACTTTTCTTTTACACGAAATACCCATTTGCACCCTATAGCAGACCTTCCAACAGGTAAGGGCATGAGAGACCAAGTATTATTTTTGTGTAAAGCAGCAATTTCTTCATTCATAGCTTTAGTCCAATTTGGATCAGACATTGCAGCAGTCACAGTTCTGGGAATGGTATGAGTAAGAAACACTTTTGGTTTGAATATGCCATTTTTACCTCTAGTTGTCATAGAATGAGCAATTGGTTGCTGAATTTGTTGTCTGACTCGAGAATGAACTGAGGAATTTACATTATGTGAGGATATAGAAACAGAAGAATCATGAGAATTATCTGACACATTTTGTGAGTCATGATTTGATAATGACTCAAATGAGTTAGATAGAGGAATTGAAAAAGAATTAGAGGACGAATTATTTTCTGGTGTTGTAGAGGACAAAGAATTCTGAGTAATTTGTAGATTTCTATTTGGTAAAGCTGATGATACTAAAGTAGAAGACTTAGAATCAGTGATTAAAGGTGGTAAAGAAACTTTTGAAGTAAGTTTATTTGGTAAAGAAGAAATTTTATTTAGAAAAGGAAATTGGCTTTCATCAAATACTACATCCCTAGCAATATAGATTCTACCAGTTTTGTAATCTAGACACCTATATCCTTTATGATTAGGACTATAGCCAAGGAAAACACAATTTACAGTTCTAAATTGCAGCTTATGTTTATTATAGGGACGAGTAAAAGCATAACACAGACAACCAAAGGTTCTAAGAAACAAGTAATCAGGGATTTTATTGAACAAACATTCAAAAGGTGATTTTGAATTCAGGACAACAGTAGGCAATCTATTTATAAGGTGAACAACAGTAGAAAAAACATCAGACCAATACATCATAGGTAAACCTGCTTGTGCTAATAATGTCAGACCCATCTCTGTGATATGCTGATGTTTTCGTTCTGCCAAACCATTTTGCTCATGAAGATGAGGACAACTGATTCTGTGCATTATGCCATGCTGTTTAAGATATGTTGACAAAGATCTGTACTCGCCACCCCAATCAGATTGCACTGCCAAGATCTTCCTTTGTAACTGCAACTCTGAGGATGCTTTAAAATCTAGAAAAGCTTGTAAAACATTTGATTTCTGCTTTAACAAATACATCCAACAGAAACGTGTACAAGCATCTGTGAAATGAACATAGTACTTGAATCTTGAGCTAGACACGACTGGTGCAGGCCCCCATAGGTCTGTATGAACTAACTCTAAAGGATAGTGATAGGTAGAATTAGATGGATAGGATGGAGATTTATGAAATTTGCCATAGCAACAAGCTTGACAAACTCCAGACATCTCTTTATTCTTAGTACCTATATTACATACCTGAAGCACATTATTAACAACCTTACCAGCAGGATGTCCTAATCTATTGTGCCAAACTGAAAACTGATCACTACTAGTGCTTGAAACAAGTGCGAAAGAATTACAAGCAGATGGAACAGAAAATTTCAGATGATCAAGAACATACAATCCATGTCTAACAGTGCCTTGTAAAAGAACCTTGTGAATAACCTGCTGCTTGACAACAAAGTAATCAGGAAAGAAAACAAAATAAGCATTGTTATCTTTAGAAAACTTTGTAACACTTATCAAATTTTTACTGATGGAAGGCACATGAAGAATATCTTTCAGAAGAAAGGACTGATTACTAGCTGAAGTAGTAAAATTAGAAGAACCAATTGATGAGACTAACAAACCTGAGCCATCTCCAATAAAGACTTGCTCAGGTGCTCCATAAGAAGATCTGTCAGAGAAAGAACTATCATCAAAAGAAAGATGACTTGAGGCACCAGAATCAACATACCAAGAAGCATCACAGACAGTTTCTGGAGTTGCTAACATAGCTTGAGCAGGAGTAGCATTTGCAGTTTGTGGTGCTGGAGGTCTAACCAATGTACCAGAACTAGAGGAATTATTATTGGTGACATTACCAGTAAGCATATTAGGATCAATAGTGTAGGAAGAGTCATAACGAAACCAACATTGTGAAGCAATATGTCCATTTTTACCACAGACTTGACACTGAAGATGAGATTTAGAGGATGAGGCTCCATTTTGAGGAAAAAATCTTCCTCCACGATTACCATAACCTCTGCCTCTAGGAGAAAAACCTCTATTACCATAACCTCTATTAAAACCACGACCTCCAAAATTATTTCTACCAAAACCACGAGCAATGCCTCCTCTATTTGAGTAATTGTTAGATGTATGAGCTACATTTGCAGACACAATATCAGTAGTCTTGGACTCTTCAATTCTTGATTCTTGAGTAAGTAATAAAGACTGAACATCAGCAATTGAATATGAATCTTTTCTTGTAAGCATTGAACAGACAAATGGATCATACTCTGATGGAAGACCTCTAAAAATGCAATTTAGCTGATCATTAAAAGAAAGTGGCTGACCTATGTTAGAAAGGGAATCTGTGATGTTCTTGATTTTACTAAGATACTCCATCATAGTTTGTGAACCTTTTTTAGCATTTTGTAACTGTGTTTTCAGCTGCATTTCTCTAGCTCTAGTTTGAGATGCAAAATTATCTAAGATAGTATGCCAAACTTCAGACGAAGACTTACAGCCAACAGTCTGTCCTAACAAAGACTCAGAAATAGAGGATAATATCCAAGATAGAAGTAACCTATCTTGCCTGGACCAATCAATGAATGCATCATTGATTTTTCCAGACAACTCATCAGCCTGAGAAAGAAACTTCGGTGGAACTTGAGGATGAGCTTCGATGAACTTGTCCAACTGGTAGCCATAAATGGCAGACTCGATCTGCTGATGCCAAAGAAGGAAATTAGAACTATCTAATTTCACAGAAATCGTATGAGAGAAGCTTATAACTCCATTCGATGGTTTGAATGGAATCGACGAAGCTGCTGCAGCAGCTGACGGCGTTGGATTGCTTTCCATGGAAAGACTTAAGGCTCTGATACCATGCTTGATTTCAGAGAGAACAAGGAAATTCTAAACTGAGAAGAAGAAATCGATTTTCATTATTGAACAGAGAAATACACTGTGGTTTATATACACGAATATGAAAACAGAAAATGGTTAAGAAGAAGAACTAGAAACCTAACTAATTGTAAGCTGAAATAACAAATCACTAACAGACTAACTAAACAGAAACTAAAATGCTGAGCTGGACTAGTTAGAATGAGCTGGAGCTGAGCTGCTGAGCTGGATACTCTGTCAGTCTGTTTGTTGGAAATGTTTCGGCATCTACTGGTTATTGAAATTGATTACTTATTGCATATTCCTCTTGTCAGTTACTCAACAATTTATGAATATAATTTTTATATGCATTATTATTCATTTTATTGCAGCTTGTTTAGCATGGATGGAGACTATGCACCGATTGTTGAGCTTGCAAACCTTGGCAAGAAGCATGGCTTTTTGTTAGTTATTGATGATGTGAGCCCTCACAGAATTTGCTTTAGCTAATATGTCATTCCCTGCTTGAAGCCTATCTTATGCTTTGATGATCATGAATCTGACCTTGATTGTACTGTAACACAATAATCATTGAACAGCTAAAAGATAATATTGTTGTGCTAGAGAAAGTGATAATTCATGTACTTCTTTATGTAAATAGTGTTTGTTGAGTATTTATGTGGTACCCTGTGCAAGAAATTATTTCTTCTTTCCACAAGCACAGTTTAATGCAACCATGAGCTATCCACATAAAAATCTGATTTTCTCCAGGCTCATGGGTCATTTGTTTGTGGCGAAAATGGTGGTGGTGTTGCTGAGGAATTCAATTGTGAAAAAGATGTTGACTTGTGCATTGGGACATTAAGTAAAGCTGCCGGCTGCCATGGTGGATTTATAGCATGCAGGTAACTATTTGATGAAATTCCCACAAAGTTTCATGCTTTATGCTATGCTCCTTTCAATGCTGCTTCCAAACTTCTGGTCACAGAACCATAAAAGTTTGTTCATTGTGAATTAATGAATTGTGGTATCTCATGCTTTCTTGTAGCAAAAGTTGGAAGCTACTTATACAATCAAGGGGTCGTTCCTTTATATTTTCAACTGCTGCGCCAGTTCCAGTTGCAGCTGCTACTCACGGTGAGTTAAGTGTTCTTTGGGTTGAATAAATGAAGCACAAACGCATAAATGGACACGGGACATGGACATGAACATGCTAACACATTAAATTTTTGAAATTATATGACATAACACGACATCAATGAAGTTTTAAAATTAAAAACAAATTTTCATTGCATCTTTTTTACACAATAAGTTGTTAGTTTCCATTTCAAAGTAATGACTACCATAGTTAAGAAGTGTTTCTCATAACACTCTTGCATTCCCTACTATTGAGGTGGATCCATCTAGCATTTAGGGAGGGAAGCCCGATGCCTTGACGTGTTAGTTGTGCACATATTTGATTCAAGGTTATCTAGATAGTGGTAGATATTTTAACGTGATGCAAACACAGAGATGCTTGGCATATCTAGTCACATTGATGTCTTCTAAGTTGCATAGATTAGTCAACCATGCAGAGATCGCAGATTATGTTAGTTATTTCTCTTTCTGCCTCACTGAAACTTACTTTACCATTCTTTGTGTAAATGACATGACTTCGTAAAACATAAAAATGCAATTTTTCAGCTGCTGTGAAAGTGGCAAAATTGGAGACATGGCGTAGAAGGGCCATACGGAACAGGGTGAAAGACTTTCGTGCTCTGACCGGAATCCCTTTGGAGACATGGCGTAGAAGGGCCATACTAATATCTTCGACCAACCCAAGATATCACTGTTATAAAATAACACCCCTTTGGATGCTATCTCATAAAACTCAGAAACTATGTGGACCTAATATTAAATCTCTTTTAACTAAGTTAACTAAAGAAGATTGCCAGTTGTGTCCTTTCTATAGTGATATTGCAATTGTGAAGCCATACAAAACATGGGCATCTCTGATTCTATGGTACTTCAAATCTTATGATATGTGACAACCTCAATCCAAACACTTATATGATAACCATTGGTTATTATAAGGTATGTTGATTGCTATGGAGCATTGAATTCTGGGACAAATTCATACACAAACCCATGTACTACTGAGAGCCAGACTGGACAGACAAAATGTTCTCGTAAATTGTGGATTGATTTGAATGCGTGAGTTTATTATAAGGTAACAATTGAGGAACATGGAAAATTCTTAGACAATGTAACAGGATTAAAGTGTGATACTCTGGAACAAGTTTACCAGCATTACATTTTCCCACCATAGCTGTTTGTATATAGTATACTGCTAACACAATATATACCTGGAAATGTGTAGGCTTTTGCTTCGAGTAAACTAACTTTTTATTCTCTAGATTAAATGAGTGTTATCATTTTAGTCCTCAATTTTTTGAAATATTTGATTTGGTCCTCAAAAAGTCATAATTTGTTGCAAATTAGTCCTTCCATGAATACTTTACTACTATACAACTTAGTCGTTGTAGCAACGAATCATAAATTTTGAAGACTCAATCATATCAATTATTTCAACAATCCAAGGACTAAACTAACAACATCCATATAATTCAAGACTAAGTTGACAGTTTACTCCTTTTGCTTCGGATAACATTGGCCTCTTATGATCTGTCATCATGGTTGATCATATTGATTCCTTGTACATTTCTGTAATATTCTTTTCTTTATTTTTATTGCTCAGGCTTCGTGTAGCTTTGAGTGCAGCTCATACTAGGGAAGATTTGGAAAAGTTCACGTCTGAGCTTTCCAACTGCATCAATTTTCGAGATACCAGCATATATAACTCCAGTGGATATGCAAGACTGTAGTAATATTTTATTCTTTCAGGATAGTATAACTAGCTAGCTTTTACTACTTTAGAAATTAGTAGCTCATTAATTCCTGTATTAGCAGCAGTTCAAGTTGTTGTTAATTGTTATATCACTTTTAGTAGGTGCTTTCTTTCAGCCTTGGGTTAACATTCTCCTAATTAAATGATTTTTTTAGATGTTGAGATTTTATTCAAGAGTCCGAATAAAGTTAAAGTTATTATTTTTTTTGGGGTTTACGCTTTGCTTTAAACGGTTATAGTCAACTGTAGTCTTAATTTTGTTCTTTTTGACACAACCTCCGTTAAATCTAATCAAACCAAAAGAGAAGATTTGGACTTTCTCATTTTGTTTAGGTTGGGAAAGTCACGTCCATGAAAAGGAAAAAAAAAACATAAAAGAGAGACAAAAGATATATGAAAACTTGAGGATGCTATTAAATAGGGGATGTTGTAAACGGAAGTTGACAATTATTGTGAAGAATGACGAGAGAACAAAATAAGATTAATATTATTATTTTTTTAAAACTTTTGTGTTTTGGTCATTTTGTATTACAAAATGCAAGAGTTGGAGGCTTCAAATTGCCATCCTTTTTATATTGTTTGAGTTTCCTTTTTCTCCATACTTTTTATTTCATTGAGAAACTGTCATGTAAGTTTAAAATTTTTGGTGAAATTTTTCTTGCTTACAACCCTTTCTTCAATAGAAGTATAAAACTTGGAGGATCCGTTTGAAAAAAGAAAAGAAAAGACAAAAAAAGAATTACTCAATAGTGGTAAAAAGTATATATGTGTTGTGTTTTCATTGAAAAGCCTGGTATCATACACCCAAAAGGCTTATGCTTTTTTGTCTTGCTGCTGAGGCAAGTATGAATTAGTTCAAGATGTCTAGTTTTTAAAATAGGGTTTTCTGAAGTAGGAGAGAAATAGGAAGAGATAGACAAAGAAATAAACTTCGTGGAACCTTACAATTTAAAACTTCAGAGAATCTACTTTCCTAAATTATTTTAAACACAATCTAATTCCAAAAGAATGATCATTACAGGAATTGATATGGCCATCAATTTCCCCTCAAAATATAACACAAAATTACCAAAAATTTATAAAGTTATAACTAAACCAATTCTGTTCTATTGTGTTATATAATTTATGACACACAGATTTAATTGACTTATTGAACTATTTTTGACATGTACCTAAAAATAACACATAAAATATATATGTACCTATACAAGTAGCCAATTAAAATATCAAGGAGGTAGCATGATGAAAATAGAAATATAGAACACAATTACTGTAGTATTTCTATTTCCGGCCTCTAAGAACATCATAATCATCCATCAAATTAACATATATATATATAATGCAATAAGTAACTCAAGTTTAGTAGCATATCCTTTACTGTATTGAGTACGTAGTAGGTGATCAATACAACTTATACAAGCATCAAAAAACTCATTTAAACGTAGATATTGACCAACTATATATAGAAGCTAGCTAGCTAGCTAATCCTTTGAACTGTTCATCATGAATATTGTTCATCCCTATAGCTTGTATATATATGTCACTGACAATTGCTATATATGTGTGGTCTTGTATTATACCTTGTGCTTTACATGTTATATAAGATACCGATTACTGGTTCAAAAAAAAAAAAGATACCGATTACCGACTCTATATATTTTATTAAACCCCACTCACAAATCAGAGTTTACATAATATTCTGAGAAGCTTCAAAGAGGATGCCACCTACCATGGCTACACGCCACCAACCCTTTCTCCTTTTCCTTTTCCTTCACGCCCTCCTTATCAGTACCCTCCATTTTTTTAGCAGCTGGGCACTGCAAAAGCAACGTACAGAAGATTTCAAAACAGATAAAGCAAAAAAAAGTAAAACCGATATAATCCATATATATATATATATATATACTTGATTTTTCTCAAATTCTCAAGAAAATAATAATAATAATAATATAGTATGTGAGTGAAGTAGGAATATAATATAGCTAGGTAGGTAGGACTTAGCAGGATGCATTAGCATAGCCATAGTGATAGCATACATACATGTGGGTTGATGGTGGTGGGAGCTGGAAGCGATGGTTGGCGAGTGAGATTCATCACATGATGAAATGATGAAAAACTTTCATAGATTGGAGGGACCTCGTTGAGGTTGAAGAGAGAGGTATTGTTCTGAGTGTCATGAGAGATGGCTAATTTGGAAGGTGGTGGTGAAGAAAGCAAGGACATGGTGACATGAGATAAAGTGGCTGTGCTCACTGGACGCCTTTCTGCTAGTGGCTTCAGAGGAGGGGACGAGCAGGAAGGGCTAGCCACGTGTTGAAGAGGCTGTGGTGGCTCAGACTCAAATAAGGAGGGTGTGGTGGAAGAGGACGAAGTAGTAGAGGAGGGTGTTGGGACCATAATTGGGTCATCTAGCTGGACCACTTCCTGATGATGAGCACACATCATCTTTGGCCATATGAACGTTCCCTGAGGCTTGCAAATTCTGAACCCACTTTTCAGCCTTTCTATTTTTGCTGCCTTCTCCTCCGCTGCTTTCTTTTTGTGTTCCTCTTCTTTTGTCTCTCCATTTCCTCCTCCTGCCACTTGTACTCTTGGTTTCAACATCACCAAATGTTCCTGCATCATCTATCACCTCTCAGACCCAACTCAATTTCATTCTTAATTACTTTTTCCACCATGATGACTAGAGGTGGATAGTTTTAATTTCTCAATAATGGAATGGAGGTAGAATTTATTATTAATTAATTCTTCACCTATATAGTATACTAGCACACTTACTGACTATACGAAGTTGATATATAAAGAGAGTAGATCGACTACATATTAAAAATTGAAGTAGAAAGCTAAATGTTGAAAGTGAAACTCAACTTCCATTTGACCAGTCTAACTCGCATTAATTTTGGACTTTCAATGAAAAGAAAAGAGAGCTTTAGTTAATGGGGAAAATTAAATAACCGCAATGCTAAATATATTAATTACGTACCTCCAGGTTGCTCATAGCCAATGAAATGTCTTTCAGTTGTTCCTCAATTTTAAACTTCTTATTCACTAAATCTTTGTACATCTCCTGCAAGATAAGGATAATATAAATAGTCATAACCAATGGGAAACATTAATAATTCAAGAAAACTGCCATACTGTGACAAAGCACATTACTTGACTCTAATTTCACTATCATGAATCACCTGCACTAGAAGAACTAAGGAACCTTCATTGTCCGAATCCAAATTACTGGACAAGCAAGAATTAGCTGTCGTCACAATTGCCATTTCTTCCTCTCTCTTCTTCGATAGCAGCTGCTGCACATCACTGGAAATTAGAGGAGAGGAAAGATTAGTTTTCGAATAAGGTTTCTGGATAATGTAGGATCTCATGTCACATATTCTCAGTATTCAAGAAGATTATGCTTACTGTTGCAATTTTGACATTTCTTGCTTGATTTCTCTAAGTTCTCTGGCACAAATGGGATCTTGCGAGGGGTTATCCCCAGGCTGCCATCCAGGAGGCGGAGTCCAATAAGGATCTTGAACCCCTGCTTCCCGTCGAATATTGACGAGATCAGCACTCTCTAGCCAGTATTCCATCGCACCCTCAGCATTGTGTCGTCGGCGAAATCGCTCAATTCCTCCAGGAGCCACTTTTCCGGCCATGTGCTTCAGCAAATGATCCAATAGACCTGTATCCCCTATCAGCTTTCGAGCCTCTAATCTCAATGCTGGCCTCAATATTGGTTTTCCAAACACCGCTTCTTTGGCTTTCATTACCTTTAGCATGTTCTCCTCTGCTAATTTATACCTTCAAATATATACCATATATATTATGCTTCCATTATTAAAATAGTTCAAAACCACTTCTGAATGAACAATAACTATTTAAGTTTGCAGAATTATCAATATAATACTTTTGGAATGTTATATATAGTTACCTATCGGCTGACCATCTATCAATTGAAACTTTTCGCTTTTTTTTGCTGTATGCTACCAGTTGATTCTGCACGCCATGTTGGGCTTTCTTCGATTTTTGAATCCCGCTAATTTCTTTTTGATTTCTCCTACTTTTACGGGTCATTGTCCTAACATCACTCAAAACTTCCTTCTTTGGCTCATCATCTTCTTCACCTTTCTTTCTTTTTCTATCTGTCTTCTCCTCTCTCTCATTTTGTTCACTTACATCTAGTCCAGCATCTTTCACATATTCTGATAAAGAGTCTAACTTGCTCTTATCATGCCGACCGAAGAATCGAACTGGCCGACGCTTTCCCCACTGCATCATCCCGGTAAATCTGAGCTGAGACCAGCATGAGCCCTTCTTGGAAACTAGGTCCATTGCCTCATCAGTGATTAACGCTGGGCTTCTACCAATTTCGCTTTCTTCAGAGACCATGTCTTTAGCGGCACCGTAATCAAATTGACACGGGCTTTGCTCCATGAACTACTGCAGAAGTGCACAGCAACATTAGTAACTAATTAATTTGGTTAGGAAAACAAAACCATTGAAATGGACATGAGCTTCATTGATTGGCTCCAAAAAATGGAATATAAGAGAAAACAGTATGATCATACATAGTAAATGATAATGGACCTGAACTCAGAGAGGACAAAAAAACGGCAGATCTTGAGTACAGAGATAAATTGATAGAGAGACAAACCATGATATGAAAAAGCTACTACTAGCTAGGGATTTGGTATAGTACTATCATATTTCAAGCAAATTATCTCCCGACCTTTGATTCTCATATTAAATGCAGAAGCAGAGCAATAAGTGTATCTGAAAAAGTTAAAGACCTCTTTATGATTAAACTTAAAGAAAATTAAGATTAACTAAAATCAAAGCCCAAAACCTATCTAACCGATCGAAAACCACACAGAGCTTAACTCATAATTCTTCTCTGCGTGAATGAAAGATTAGAGTGAAGAAATAGAATCAAAGTAGGTCAGTAACATCTAAAGAAATAGTATATATATGTTCAACTTTGTGAAGATCCATCGGATAAAGAGAAGAAAAGTGAGAAAAAATTAATTTGATTATTATACCTGAAGAAAACAATAGGCTAAGATGATGGCATGAAGAAGAAGGTTTTTGTTGAGTAAAGAGAAGGTTTTTGTTGAATGATCATCAGTTCAAAACACGGAACGGAATGAAGAACGAAGGAAGAACAAGATCGTATGCATTGTGTATGATTTAGAGTAGGTGTGGAGTAAAAAGTAAGAGTGAGAAACCTTGTGGCTTAAATCTGTATCAAAAAAGCTTCTTTTTCATGGTAGCTGCCTGCGCTCAGTGTTTGTTTCGCGAGAAAGAAAAGCAGCGAAAATCTGTTATGCGTGAAACAAACCAAGCCCTGTTAGCTTTTTCATTTCGCGTTGTGAAAAAACAGAAGAGAGAGAGAACGTAATCGTTGGCTGTATCACAATTTCCAGATATGCCCCTGGGTATATGATATCCTGTTGCTCGCGATTACAGCGCACCATGTTCAAACCACTAATACTCTGCCACGTCATCGAAGACGATGTTCAGTTTACTGACATGGCAGTAAAATCGTGGATGCGTCCGCATTGTATTATTTGGCAACTTTTGTTAATGGAGTGAGAAATTACCAAGAAACCCCTGTCGTTAAGCAAGTGGTTCCCTCTTAGGTGACAGAATTTCTGCACAAAGTCCCCGTTGGGTTGGGGGAAACGTTCAGGTGCGACGCAGCTTAGCGTTTAAGATTGTTCATACCAATCAAGTTTCTCCACGTGGAGATTCTTTGAAGAGTCGTGTTTTGATTGGTGCGGGAATAATACACGTCGGATTATAAAAAATAAAAATAGTAGGGAAATAGGATTGAAATTGATACAATGATTTTGGTGGTTATATAATATAATAATTATATATATTTGGCGGGGCACTCGTGTAAAGGATCCACAAAAATGATTATGATTACTCAATTATCACACTTTATAGGACGTGCGTGTTATGTTACATGTAATATTCTTACAACAAAATCATAATTTTTTTTGGCTTGATCAATAAAATCATATTTAATTTCCCACTAATGCATGAAAATGAAAATTTTAATTTATTTAACTAACGAATATCAAATATATTTAATTTTTAAATTAAAATAACTTATCTTAAACCTGATATGTCAGTGGTGAGAAAATTAATTGAAATAAAAAAGTTAAATTAATATATTAACAAACTTTTTTTCTAGCCAAAATATTAACAAACTTTAAATACATATATTAATATTATTTTTCAATTAAAAATATAAAATAAATTGTAAAAACTGAATCAGTTTGTGCGCATGATGTTAAAGGAGTTACTCTATTTTTTCTTTCCTTACCTACAAATTAGTTACATTTCTTTAAAAACATTATATCCTTTTAAGAGAATTATAATTATAATATGGGAAATTCCAAGATACAATTTGGAATATGTATACAGGTTACATAATTTTTTTCAAGCAATTTAATGTCAAAAAATAATAAAAAAAAATAACTTTTTAACAAATCAAAATTATGTATAGAGCTACATCACTAATTGTATACGCCAGTGAATAGCCCAGACATAGTTATAATAGGATTAATAGCCCCAATGAACCAAATTTCAGAGACATAGCTATAATAGCCCCAGTGAATCAAATAAATAGATTTTTGTTCTACATTTTTTTTTGTTCTCTTTTGATTATCTCAATATCATCTCCACATATCTCACACACTGATCCTAATCCATCACATATCTCATCATCTTCATGCACCATATATTGATCTCTGCAACACCATCCAAACATATCAATATATATATATATATATATAAAAGTCAAAATGCATTTTTGGTCTCATATTTTTTTGGTCAAATTTGAAAATTAGTCACATATCTTTGTAAAAATTTCACATCATGGGAGTAATGGTGAAACTTTTTACAAAGATATGAAACTAAACCGGTAATAAAAAAGATACAAAATCTATAATAGAAAAGATATAGACTAAATCTGAAATTTCATCTGAAATTTTTTTATAAAGATATGAGACTAAATCTGAATAACTTTATAAAAAAATATATTTTTTTTACGTTTTTTACGCAAAAAGAATTATAAAACCTGAATATTTTACCGTGAAGTACTTCAGATGATCTTATCAAATTGTATACACCAATAGTACTCAAAACATATATAGTAAACATGTTAATTAGTGAAACTAATTAATTAACTAGAACTTACAGAAAAATTGTCATCTTGATTATATTGATGATAATGAATTCGTTGCTGTTGTGAGAGCCTGCCACTAATAAACCCAACTTCTTCCCTTCCATTTTCTTGGATGATTCTTTCACTTTCTCGTCATTTCATGTTCTTCAGTCTTCACTACTAATAAATATTTGGGAAGTGTGTGTTATAACTTATATATGTGTTTCTATGTGTGTACGTGTTGATAATCTGTTTTGATTTGTGTCTGCTTTTTTAAAATTCCTTTTGCTTTCATCCACTTTACTTGAGCAAGATAAAAGTACGATTATTCCTTTTCACCCAAAACTAAAAAGAAATTAAAGTGGTGTTAAATTATACTAGACTAAAACCCTATTTTGGTCCCCCCACACTATTGTTTTTCCAATTTGGCCCCTTAGCTTGATAGTTTTTCTTTATCAATTTGACCTCACGTACGGTTGTGTCATCGATGCCAACTCTTTATTTAGTTTCTAACCAAATTTGTGACATATTGTTGGTAATTGATAATATGGCATCATTAATTAGTTAATGAAATTACTTTAGTAGGCACATAAGAAATTTTTTTTTTATAAATATTAACAAAAGAGAAGATATGTAAAAGAGGCTACAAGGAAAGCACATTTCTTCCTTTTTCCTTTTTACTACTTTTTTTTTGTCAGGTTCAGTATTTATATTACCATAAAAAAGAATGCATTCAATCTCCAAAAGTTGTATTTCATCATTTTTGTTTTTTTTCATTTATATATATACAAGAAAATATGATCAAGGTGTCTTATCCAAATATGATTGTGTATATACATATCATTAAAAACCAATTTATAAAAGATAATTGATGGATTATTTTATAATAAAAAGGGTATTTAATTAATTAAGTGTAATTTAATTGAATCGTGTATATAGTACACAGTACAAAGTTATATACAAGTGATCACCATCAATAAATAGGCTAAAACTGTGATCAATATATAACATATAATATATATTAATGGAGTTATGGAGAAATAAGTAAACTCAATAATTGTTTAGAAAGTAGTAATATCATTAATTTCTTCATAAAGAACTTGCATTAGTAACATCATTAATTTCTTCAGAAAGTACAAGCGATTTGTTGCCTCCGCGCAGGGTGCGACCAACATCGGAAAATGGTATGAAAAAGCTACTACTAGTGATTTGGTGTAAAGGTTGAAGTGTAAATTTTGTCTCATATATTGCTTAATTTAATTTAGTTTCGTATTTTTTTTATTATACTTTTAATCCTATATCTTTGGATCATTGTAGAATTGTTCTTATATTTTTTTTTAAATTTAATTTCATATCTTTACAAAAGGTTCCACCGTTAGTCTCACCTGACTCAAAAATATGAGACTAATTTTACATCTGACCTGAAAATATAGGACAAAAAATATAACAAAAAAAAAATACAGGACCAAATTAAGAAATGAGAAGAAAATATGAGACCAAATTTACACTTTTGTCTCTTATAAATTATTCAATTCTGTAATATATATATCTTATATTATATGGCTCCACCCCTTTCTGGTAGTCGATATTTTAAACTATAGTCTAAAATAAATTATCTTAAACATAATACATCTTATAATTTAAAATATACATACAATAAAAAAAAACCAAAAACCAACCCACGTCCATTGTCTTTAATTATATGGCAAAAATTTCACTTGGATCCATAATATTTATCATTAATTTTATTTTGATCCCTAATATTTACGTGCCTGTTAGGACACGCAAAACCCTAGTGTATATATATATATATATATGATGGCATCTTGATTTTCAGTGTGGTGTAAAAAGTAAGAGTGAGAAACCTTGTGGCTTATTCTGCTATCAAAAAAGCTTCTTTTTCAGTGTTTGTTTCCCGAGAAAGAAAAGCAGAGACAATGTGGAGCGAAAATCTGGTTGTTATGCGTGAAACAAATCAAACAGTGTAAAAAGCTTTTTCATTTCACGTACTAAAAAAAAAAAGAGAGAGAGAAAAAACGTAATCATTACCTACGTGTTGCTTCTCACGTGCCATATCGTTGGCTGTTTCACAATTTCCAGATATGCCCCTGGGGAAATGATACCCTGTTGCCCGCGCGTACGGCGTACCATGTTCGAACCAGTAATATGCTTCCACGTCATCAAAGACGATGTCTTATTTGCTACGTACTAAACTCGTTTAATTTGTATTTGCTGACTTGCTGTTATTATAAAGGAGAGTCATGTAATCCTATAGCTTTAGCTAATGATGTTGTATGATAAATTGATAATAGTTAACTAATGGCAATTTATAAAATCGCCCTCATTAGGGGTGAGTAACTTAACTCACCAGGATGCAACCTTGTAAAAATCAACTCAACTTGCAGCTACAGATTAGGTTTGTTTAGGTTCATAAATTGGGCTGAATTTAAAATTTTCAGCCTACACACTTGTGAGTTGGGTTGCTGGTTGGTAGTTTCTCACCCAACCCAACTTGTGAATCCACACATCAATTTTTTTAAAAAAATTTATTTATTTTTTATATATATATATGTATTTGTTATATATTTTTATATGTTTTTTTAATGTATTTATATTGTTAGTTCTTTATAAATAAGATATTTTGATTTTTAAAATTTATATGATTGCATATATACATTTCATTTATATATTTATATAGTGTATTTTAATTTATTTATATTTTTATATAAAAATGAAATGTATATATGCAATCATATAATTTTAATCTATATTTTTTTAACTTCTGTTATGTGTAGTGTAGACATTTTTATTCACTACTCACAAATTTATAATAATATATTTTTATTATGAACATTAAATTTTTTTTATAAAAAATACAAACTTAACCCGCAAGTTCAACTCAACCCAACCCGCAACTTTATGAGTTGGGTTGGTTCGGGTTAAAATTTTAATATTGTAAACTCCAACCTAACCCAACCTGCAAATTGATGTGTGAGTTGGACTGAAATTTCCTCCCAACTCGTCCTAACTCAGCCCGCAACCTGTCACCCGTAAGTTTTTATAATTAAATGTTCTATAGAAGACTGATGCATTTTTTTTTTCATATCAAATGCAAGTACAAATTCTTCACATAATTAATCAACCCTAGTTAAATCTAACAGAAGAGGCTCGTAATATTGCTTTAATAAAAAATACTTGTGGAAATTAAAAATTCTTCACATAATATGTGTCCTTTTATTTTCCTTATGGATGGCGATAATAATTTCCGTTCCAGGGCGAATCAGGCTTATTCATGCGCATTTTATCTGCATTTGTTTTTCAAAAGAAAAATCATCATCAATAGTATTCAGTTTATGCTATTGAAAATTAAAAAGGATAAGAGGGAAAAAATAAAAAATTGAACTTTTCCAATATAAGGTAAATCACTTTCATTAATTGGCTTGTCGATCTTATTGGTGAGATAGTCATCAATTACATAATCCTACATCATCTCATCATACATATTTTGAAAAAATATTCTTATCTTCTGAAATCAAAATATTTATTATAATACTATATAATATAGGTTTAAACCTCATTATGGTCCTCAAATTATGGAGTAAGTTTCATTTTGATCCTAAAATTACTTTTTGTTCTATTTTGGTCCCCAAACTTTTATATTTATTCCATTTTGACTCATTTGGTCACTTAAATTTTCTACTACCAAAATAAAAAAAATTATAGACTAAAATTATACTTTGGTCCTTCAGGTATTGGTGTTTTCTCAATTTGGAGTCTCATAGTTTTCCTTCTCAATTTAATCACTCACAAATTTATTTGTTATCAATATTAGTCCCTTTACTCAATATTTAAATTGATGATATATATATATATATTATCGTTAATTGAAGACATAATATTGTTAGTTAATTATGTAATATATTAACTTGATAAATAAGTTAAATTTTATTTTATATTGAAAAAAATTGTAAAAAATCCAAAAATTATAGAAAATAACTGAACTGACTATATTTGATAATAAAAAAATAGTTAAATGACAATTGACATATTATGCTAGTAATTAATAGTTTTACATGTTCAATTAGTGTTCTTACATCATCAATTCAGTTAAAGCTTTATATGGAGTCGAGTGACTAATATTGATAACAAAATAAATTATGAGGAGCAGGATTGAAGAAAAAAATATCTATGTGTGATCAAAGTGCAAAATAGTGAATATATAAGGGACCAAAATATGATTTTAATCAAGATTTGCCTACATTTTTTTCAAAGCAAAATGGATGACTGTATACTATAGTTGGGCATCTCTTACAAGAAGATGAGAATACAACTTATCTTTGATGATATAAGAGGCAAAACAAAACCAAATTGTGAGTTGGCCAAAAAAAGAAAAACCAAATCGTGAAACTTTTCAGGTTATACGAATTAATTTTTATTTTCAGATAGGATCACTGAAAAATGAAGAAATTCTGCACGAAAAATATGTTAATTAATTAAATATGGATCTAATTTCATAAATTAAGATATATAAGCATGATTATTCAATTCCTGAGAATTTGAGAATTGAGAAGACTTACGTGCTATGTGAGTATCAGATATCCAAACAGAAGTAACCCTTGCTGCTTCTACTTTCATGGCGAAGACGACAACAAATAGCAAAATAAAGTTCAATATCATCTTCTTCACATAACCCATATCCTCAACCAAAAAAAAATTAGCAAATAAGAAAGAAAAGGGATTTTTAACTTTTAAGCTTCAAGTTGCTCTGATGTATATGATCATATATATGCACACTTGTTCGGAGAATTGGTCCTTTATATGTGGACAGACACAGACAAACATTATAAGATTAATTAAAAAAAAAAAGGCTAAAGTGTACTTTTGGTCCCATAACTTTGGTAAAGGTCTCAATTTGGTCCCATTACTTTTTATGTTACAATTTTGGTTCTATAATTTCTGAAAACATTCCACCGTTGGTCTCAAGCTGATTTTCATTCATTTTCTGTCGTTAAAGATGATCTGACATACTGAGTTGAATGATGATGTGACAAATATGAGTGAAGTGAATTTAACGGTAGATAATGGATGGAAATCAGTTTAGGACCAATGGTGAGACGTTTTCAAAAGTTATGAGACCAAAATTGAAAAAAAAAAGTTATGGGACCAAATTGAGACCTTTGCCAAAGTTATGGGACCAAAATATCAACAAAAAAAGTTATGGGACCAAATTGAGACCTTTTTCAAAGTTATGGGACCAAAAGTGCACTTTAGCCAAAAAGAAATAAGCATAATTTATAACATTTTCCCTGGATTGGCGTCTAACAATATTCAGGTCAACATATATACTCATATAGTTTTGGATTTTGTAATTTTTACAATGTGAACAAACAATTTTTTGGCTGAAAATTATGTCAGAATTGTGGGAAATAGCGCGTTAGTTGTCTTCATCGAACTTGTAATAATGACATTAACTTAATTACGTACTTTGTAATATTTAAACTTAACATACAAATATACAATTAAGCTAAAAAGCTTTGAACGAAGCCTATATCCAATGGGAGTTTATAATTAGTAATTAAGTTGACCTTAGACTTTGACGAGAACTGGGAAATATATGTAGCTAACTTGCGTATATGACTTGTTCTTTAATGTTGACTCGAATATATTCACATAAATTTTTTCTTATAATTAGGCATTTCTTATGCGACTTTTTCATTCTTTTTTATTTTTATATATTTAAAAAAAATTAAATTTGTTTTTTAAAATGTGTTTTTCAAGATAAAAAAGAAAATAAAATATGTTTGAGAGATCAAGTAGAATTGAAGTACTTCCATTCATGATAAAATGGTTCAAGGCCATACAATATAGAGAGATCAAGTAAGGCAAAATCTATCAATTTTAACAAAGTCTTATCTTCCATAGAATAGAATACATCAATATATGAGAAGAAAAGACTATCCTAAGCAACACACCTAAAAAAGAGAAACTACAGATCTCCTATACAAATAGATCTACACAAGATCTACACAATATATAAAAAATAGAAAAGGTTAAACTAAACATTTGGTCCCTATAGTTTGATCAAGTTTGTAACTCAGTCCCTGCAATTTATTTCTTTGTAACTCAGTCCTTACACTTTAAAATTATTTGTAAAAATATCCTTGTCATCTAACACCGTTAATAAACTGTTAATCATTTTCTAATTAAAGGGAGAAAAACTTCCCTAATAGAAATAAACTCTCTAATGAAGGAGGAGAAAATATAAAAAATTTGAAAAAATATCTTAAAATAAATCCTAAACAAAACCAAGAATAAAAACTCATAAGCCAATTCCTAAAAAGGCCTACTACAATCCTTCCTATCCAAAACATACATCAAGAGTCCAACCTATAGTCCAAAATCCATCTAAAAGAAAACCATCAAAGCCTATACCATATAACCCAATTATCCTCACACAAACAAAACCGAAAAAACATTTGTAGCCCATCTTCATTAAGCCCAACCTAACTAATAGAACAACACACTTTAAGAAAAAATGAAGCAACCTTCTCTGATGAGATAGAAAAGTGTGGATCCCATAATGTAGTCTTTCATGGGTTTCATATTTTATCTCTTTACATGGGTTTTCTTTTCCTATACTGTTATTATTATTTGTTATGTAGAGTGCAAGGTTATATTAAAAATAATAGATCTTTACCTTATTTGATCTTCTTATTATATGACCTTGTACTATTTTTATTATGAACGAAAGTTTCTCCTTGCTGACAAAAAAAAAAAAGAAATTGGGTTTAATTATTTTTTGTGAGCATGTGAAAATAACATTCTTTTCCTTGAGATATGTCTATTCTTGTGCATCATCGTAATTGGATCTTTGCGTAGTTATTTGAAATTGTCATTTTAAGTATGACCGAAATCCATTATTTCTAAATCAAAATTTAGTCTACGAGAATGAGTTCGAAACGCGGTAGTTAAGTTAATTAATTTGACCATTTATACAAAGCAACTAGTACTTGTTAACAATTAATAAATTGCATGCAGGTGAAAGTGAAAGCAACCATTTTGTACTTTTAATTTAGTTATTATCTAGGTACCCATTATCGATCATAGAGAAAGACCAAAAAAGGTATAATATTTTAACTATTGTAATAGACAAATTGATAATTGACTAAAATAATATATGAAAGATTTAAAGTCAAAACAGCGACTCTTATTATGCTAATAACTAATGGCGAGGCCCTTAACATGGACGTTTTGCACGCGGGGTACCGATGGCTCTGGCGCAGGGTCGTCACGCGGGGTGGTGGCGGAACCCCTGGACGTTTTGCACAATCGATACCCTGTGCCGGCGCCGAGGGGTGGGGTGTTGCCGGCAGACATCTTGGGCAGCAGCATTAACCCCTTCTTGTTTATGGAGTCTTCCTGCACGCGGGCCGGCAAAGACTACATGGATGACATGGTGGCCAAGCTTCCTCGGGATGTTGCTGCCGACGCCATTAAGCATGGCTTGGAATCCTGCCGCCGGATAGCAGTGCTGTACCAGCAGTTCGAGGACATCCGAGGTAGGAATTCTATGCACAAGGATCTGCTGGCCGAGTCTAAGAAGAGGGTTGCCCTCCTGGAGGGTCAGGTGGCGGAGCTCACCGCCGAGAAAGGAGAAATGGGGAGGCAGTTGGAGGATGCTCGTGCTGTGGGGGCGTCGAAGGTCGACGAATTGTTAAGGGCCCAGTCGGAGGAGCATGGTAAAGAGCTCGAACGCCTTGTAGAGGGCTATGAGTCGTCGCTGGACAAACTCCGGGGGGAGAAAAGCGCGGTTGAGAATGCTCTGGACTCCGAGCGAGAGTCAGTTGAAGCTCGTATTGAGGCAGTTCGCGCTGAGGGGGAAGAGGCTGCCCGGGTGGCTTCTGAGGAGTTAGCTGTCCAGCAGCGTCGCTGGGGGGCGGAGATGGATGCTCTCCGACGGGAGCATTCCGCCGCCATCAACGAGCTGAAGCGCGACCATGAAGCTGCCATGGGCCGGATGGCGACAACTCACAGTTTTGCGCTGGACGCGATGACCAGGAGGTTGGAGGAAACCCTGGAAAGTGAGAGGGCTCAACTTCAGTGGGAGGGAAAGTGCTTTTACGAGAAAGGCTTCATCAACGGGGTGAGGCAAGTGGTTCACTTCTATCCGGAGGCTGCCCGGAGTCTGGATGAAGTGCACCCTATGCGGGAGGTGGCCAACGGCGTGATTGTTGACCGGGTTCGTCCCCTGGAGAAGTGCCCAGAACGCCCTGCTGACCCAATGGAGAGAGGGGAGTCCTCGAGTGGCAAGTTGGATATGGGGAGGGTGCTGCTTGGTGTCCTGGTGAACGTTCCAAGTGCTCCTGCAGCCGCTACGGATGCCTCTCCTTCTTGCCCGGGAGGAAGGCCCGGGCTAGGCCTGTTCGGCGAGGATGCCGATGGGGGGGGCAGATTTGAACAAGCTGAAGGCGATATCCCTCCGAGAGGTCCGGGGACGACTGACTGCTCCACAGATGATTACCTGATTGATGAGCCTGTGCTGCCGCCGGGGGGTGTGTGAATGTTATTTACTGTAAACCCTTGTAACCCTCCTCCCCCTTCTTTGTGTAATGAACTTTGTTTACACGAACTTTGTACATGTGTAGATCGATGGCCTTGTATACCATATTTGTTTATATGAAATGTACTATTGGCGCTTGGTGCCATTTCTGTTTTTCGCTTATGTTATAGCGTATACAGGTATATTGTAACGACTTGTTACTGTGTGAGTCACGTTGTTTACTTCATGAGTTTGCCCGTGACGTGGCTAGCCGGAGCAGGTAACTCTGACCTGCAGAGCGTTGGAGCTCAAAAGTCCGAGGCGTAGGGGAGGCGTCCCTCCCCGCCTGCGTGAAGGACCGAGGGTCCATTTAATCATTCATAATAGAAAGATAAAAGGAGGAAAGACAGCAATAAGAAGAAACATGAATTTCATTTAAACTTTGAGAAAAGTTACATGAATCCTGTTATGGAGACAGATATTTCTTTAACTTAGCTATGTTCCACGGGTTTGGGAGATGGTTCCCACCCATGGTCTCTAGGCGGTAGGCCCCTCCTGGGAGCGTTTCATAAATCCGATATGGACCTTCCCAGTTGGGTCCCAGTTTGCCTTCCGAGGGGTTGACCCTGTTGTTGGCGACTTCCCTCAGGACCAGGTCTCCGACGTGCAACGTACGTTTTCTGACCTTGGTGTTGAAGTAGTTCGCTATTTTCTGCTTGTATGCAGCCATCCGGATCAATGCTGTCTCCCTCATTTCCTCAGAGATATCTAAGGATGCCTGGCGCTGGGCCTGGTTCTGCTGCTCCTCGTAGTAGAGGACTCTGTCGGAGGCTGCTCCGATTTCAGCGGGGATCATGGCTTCGCAGCCGTAGGCCAGAGCGTAGGGGGTTTCTTTGGTTGCTGTCTGTTTTGTGACACGGTAGGACCACAAAACCGAAGGCAATTCGTCTACCCATCGCCCCTTGGCGTTGTCCAGGCGCTTTTTTAATCCCTTGAGGATGATTCTGTTAGCCAGCTCCGTTTGTCCATTTGTGGCGGGGTGTTCCACGGATGTGGTCTTCAGCCTCATGTGGTAACTTTCGCAGAATTCTCGGAACTGCTGGCTGATGAATTGGCGCCCATTGTCTGTGATGAGAGTGTGTGGGATGCCAAATCGAGTTATTATGTTCTTGGTGACGAACTTGATGATTGCCGCCGAGGTAATAGATGCCAGGGGCTCTGCCTCTACCCACTTGGTGAAGTGGTCGACGGCGACTACCAAGAATTTCCGTTGGTTGGTGGCCTGTGGAAATGGCCCCAGGATGTCTATGCCCCAAATGTCAAAAGGCCACGGAGCCTGCAGGGGATGCATATCCTCTGCCGGCGTGTGTATGAGGTTTCCGTGGCGTTGGCACTTGTCACATGTCTTGACTAGTTGATCTGCGTCCTTAATGATGCCCGGCCAGTAGAAGCCGGCTTGCAGCGTTTTTCTTTTCAGAGCTGCCGGGGCCTGGTGGGAGCCACATACTCCGGCGTGTAGCTCACGGAGGATGTAGTTTGCCTCCTCCGGGGGTACACACTTCAGTGATGGAGATGAAAATCCCTTTTTGTAAAGTGTTTCGCCGGATAGGAAGTACCGTGCAGCCCTTCTGGTCAAGTTCCTCGCTTCTGCTCGGTCGGCGGGGAGGGTACCATCCTTGAGGTAGGTCACAATTGGCGTCATCCAGGTGGATACCCCATCGATCTGATTCACCTCCTCCTCGTTGATGGAGGGTTGTTCGAGAGTGGTGCAGATGATGGAGTCTCTGCCAGCCTTGCTGGGCTTATTTGCCAGCTTTGCTAACTTGTCGGCGCGGGAGTTCTGATCCCGGGGGACGTGTCGGAATTCAACTTTTCGGAACTTGGCAGCTAGACGCCGTGCTTTGGCGTGGTATTTGAGGATGGTTTCCTCCTTGGCCTCGAACTCTCCCTTCATTTGTTGAACCACCAGCTGGGAGTCGCTGTTGACCGTTAGCTCCTGGGCGTTGACCATGAGGGCCAGCTCCAAGGCGGCTAGGAGGGCCTCGTATTCGGCTTGGTTATTGGTGGCGGGGAAGCGTATCTCAATGGATTGCTCAATAACCATGCCGTCTGGTGCTTCTAGGATGACTCCGGCCCCTTTTGACTTGCTGGAGGAGGCACCATCCACGTATATTATCCATGTGCTGTTGAGTGCCTCCGGTGAAGTCATCTCAGCGACGAAGTCCGCCAAGGCCTGCCCCTTGATGGCTCTTCGAGGTTGGAACATGAGTCCGAACTCCGAGAGCTCAATGGCCCAGTAAGATAGCCGTCCGGCGACATCAGGCTGGTGGATGACCTGCCGTAGTGGTCGGTCGGTCCGGACGATAATCTGATACTGCTGGTAGTAGGGTCGGAGCTTCCTCGTTGACACCAGTAAGGCGAATGCCAGCTTTTCGAGCATGTGGTATCGTGACTCCGATGGGGTCAGGACCTTGCTGGAGAAGTAAATGGGCTTCTGATCCTCTCCCTCCTCGGTGACTAACGCAGAGCTGACTGCCTGGTTGTTAGCCGCGAGGTATACGTATATCGGTGTCTCCACCCTGGGGGTGGTCAGTATTGGCGGTTTTGCCAGATACTGCTTCAGCTCCAGGAAGGCCCTATCGCATTCCTCCGTCCATTCGAACTTCTTTCCTCCTTTGAGGGTTTTGAAGAATGGGAGGCAGCGGTCGGCGGACCTGGTTAGTTTGTTTTAGACGTTCTGTTAGTACTTGTTGTGTAAGTAGGATAAACAGAGAATTTGCACAAGAAGAGACTTTTTATTAATGTGTTAGGGGGCTCGCGATGTGCAAGCATACATATATCATCCGGAGCTCGTATGTCCGGGTAGGAGATTACAAAAACATAAGTAAATGTAAACAGGGAGAGGGGTGGGGGGGATACGCCCCTTGACTAACTACTTCTGAATAGAAGTGGAGTGATCAGTGCTGACGCTACCTGGAGAGGAAGCGATGGATGGCGGCGATCCGGCCGGTGAGGCGTTGCACCTCCTTGGGGTTCTTGGGAGGGGACATTTCCATTATGGCTCTGCACTGGTCCGGGTTGACCTCTATTCCTCGCTGTGAGATGAGGAACCCGAGGAATTTGCCTCCCGACACGCCAAAGGCACATTTTGAAGGATTAAGGCGCATCTGGTACTGCCTCAGTATTGCGAAGATCTCCTCCAGGTCCTCCAGATGGTTGTTGCCGGCTTTCGTCTTGACGACCATGTCGTCGACGTATACCTCGATGTTCTTTCCGAGGTGGTCCCGGAAGAAGAGGTCCATCATGCGCTGGTAGGTGGCGCCGGCATTCTTCAGGCCAAAGGGCATGACCTTGTAGCAGAAGACTCCCTTGTCTGTGATGAAGGCAGTCTTCTCCACGTCCCTGGGGTCCATCCGGATCTGATTGTATCCGGAAAATGCGTCGAGGAAGCTCAGTGTGGCGTGGCCACTTGTTCCGTCGACGAGTCTGTCGATGCTAGGGAGTGGGTAGGGGTCCTTCGGGCATGCCTTGTTCAGGTCGGAGAAGTCTACACACATTCTCCATTTTCCGTTGGCCTTCTGGACCAAGACAACGTTGGACAGCCACGTGGGGTACTTGGTTTCGCGGATGAAACCTGCTGCCAGCAACTTCTCTACTTCCTCTTTCGCTGCCTGCTGGCGTTGTTGACCCAAGTTTCTTTTCTTCTGGAAGACGCCAGGTCTCCCATCAACGTTAAGGGAATGGCAGATGATGCTTGGGTCAATCCCCGGCATGTCCGACGCGGACCATGCAAAAATGTCCTCATTCCGGTAGAGGAACTGGATCAGCGCTTCTTTTTCTGGCAGGGGGAGGGTGGCGCAGATGTTGACGCTTTTTTCCGGGGAACCCGGAAAAGCCACTGACTCCATCTCATCCGACGGCTGCGGATGGTTCTGCGGGATCTCATCCCGTAAATCAACAATTTCGCAGTTCATTACTGCGTGTTCCTTCTCTTTTCCTTTTTCTGAGGATGATGGCGGAGGGTTCTGAGGAGCTTCTCGGCTGGTCTGGGGCTTGGCCAGGCTGGTGGCGTAGCATTGCCTGGCTACCTCCTGGTTCGCCCGTACCTGCCCCACGCCGTTAGGGGTGGGGAATTTCATCAGCAAGTGTGCCGTGGACACTACGGCACGGGCAGCGTTCAACGAAGGTCTACCGAGAATGGCGTTGTAGGCGGAGGGTGTCTTGACAACCACGAAGATGGTTGGGATGCATACACACTTCGGATCTTCTCCCAGTGTGAGGTTCAGTTCGATCATCCCCTCCACGGGAACCTGGGCCCCGGAAAAGCCTATCAGGTGCTCATTGAAAGGGGAGAGTTGCTCTCTGGAGAGACCCATACTCGAGAAGGCATCCCAAAATAATATGTCAGCCGAGGACCCCTGGTCAACCAAGATCCTCTTCACGTTGTATCTCCCGACCCCGGCTGTGATTACCATAGGGTCGCACTCTTCGGAGTCTACATCCGCCAGCTCCTCGTCGGTGAAAATGATTGGTTCTCTTTGGGGCGCGTGGGGTTTTTTGAGGTAATCCAGCTTCATAACGGATCTCCTCATTCGCTTCCGCGACTGCGGGCCCCTCCTCCGGCGGTCCACTCCGCCGGCTATGACGTTGATGGTCCCCAACATCTGAGAACCTGTGTTATTCCCTCCTGATCCTCCTTCCGGAGGCCTATCATCACGACGGGGTCTCTGCTGCCTGCCTTGGTCCCCGCCCCGGTGGTCTCTGTCATCCTCTCTCCTTTTGTTATCCCGCTTTACATACTTCCCTAGTTTTCCATTCTGGATGAGGGCTTCGATCTCATCCTTCAGAGATATGCACTCGTCGGTGGTGTGGCCGTGGTCCCGGTGGTATTCACAATACCGGCTCTGATCTTTCGGTCTGTCCCCGGGTCGTGATTTCCTCGGGGTGAGGACAGGAAAAATCCCAAGGCCCTGGGACTCTGCAAATATCCGGGCTGGCGAGACGGTGAGGACGGTGTAGACATTAAACCGTGCCCGGGAGGGAACTGGCTGCCTATCGCTACCCCTCTCCTGCTGGGGGTGCTTCTGTCTGTCCTGCCGGGGGGGGTCTCGGCGGCGTTGGTCGCCACGGTACTGCTGCTGCTGCTGCTGTTTACTGCCGGAGCTCATGTTGGCAAATCTGCTCTTCTGGGAGGTGAAGGCATCTTCCTTGATGATGAACTCCTGGACCTTCGATAACAACTCTTCTAGTGAGCTAGGGTTCATGAAAGCTAGCTCCTTATGGGTTTGTCCGGGGCGGAGACCTGCCTGGAAGGCGTGTACCGCCACGCTGTCCTCGAGGTCCTTGACAGTGAGGCATTTCTGATTGAAGCGATGTAGGAAATCACGGAGAGACTCGTGCTCTCCCTGATGGACGTCGGCCAACACGGACGCCGGCTGCTTGTACACCACGCTGGTGGCAAAGCGTTTTTTGAACAGGTTTTCCATATCCCGGAAGCTGTGTATGCTGTCATTGGGGAGCTTGGAGAACCATATGAGCCCTTCCCCGGCAAGTGTGGTCGGGAATAATTTGCACTTCTTGCCTTCCGACAGGTTAGCAATCTGCATGCACGCGTGGAACTGTCGGAGATGATCATCCGGGTCCTTTGTTCCATCATACCGGGGCAATTTCATCGGCATTTTGAACCCGGTGGGGAGCTCATCCTGCTGTATGTGTGGCGCGTATATCCCGGGAGAGGGCATCGGGGGCGCCGGGGGTGTCGGAACTACTGCTGGGAGGACCGAGGGGGGGTTTGCAGTCGCCGAAGGGCCTGCGGATGGCAGATGTTTGGCTAGAAGTTGCCATAACTCTGCTGGCACATTCCACTGTTGCATGGTGGACTCTGGCAGTGCTGGGGAGGTGGAGGGGTGATCCCTCCCGGTCGGTTCACTTCGCCCTGCGGGGGCATGCTCTTCCATTCGTCCTGACAACACGGCTTCTGAGGGGGGTCGTGTGTCTGGGGTGGCGTAGTGTACCGGTGGAGGGAGCTCGGGGACTTCCTGTATCTGTTTTCCTTTGGAGCTGGAGCTGACCAACTCACTGAAGCGTCTTTCCATGAACTGGTTAAACTGCTCTTCCATGTTCCGGCGCAGGGAGGCCATGTCGGCCACGTGTGCAGCCCTTGCCTCCCTGAGTTCTGTCTGGACAATCTCCCGTATTTCAGCTGTATACGGAGAGGGTGTCGCGTGAGTTTCTTCTTCAGTATGCTGGTGGAAACCAGCGAGAGAGGTTAGAGGAGTGGGGGTTCTCTCACCCTGTTGTGTGGGTCCTGGTGCACTCCGGGGTGATGATCTGGGGTCACGATCCTGTGTAGTGTCTCCGGCTTGTTGATCTCTCGGGTCACCCGAGCCCGAGGGAGCGTTTGCTGAGCTCGGGTGCAGCTGGTTCTCGTTATGGGTTTCCATGGCAGAGAACGTCGTAGCTTGAGTTCACAGTCAAGAGATAACAACAAGGGGTTAGCACAGAATACAAGTATGACCTCCACGGAGCCGTACCAGGGTCTCTCGGGGGTTGAGTAAAAGAAACAGGAAACTTGTTCGTCGAAGATATGAAGCAGGAGATTATGAAGAGTGTGGGGGAGAGCAGGGTGGAGTTCGTGGGGGAACTCTCTTCCCTACGATGTGCTCTCCGTCGAGTGTGTGTGTGTCTTAGCAACAGCTAAGTTGAGGGGGGGAGAGATAACCGGAGTTTCCTCATCTCTCCCCACAGACGGCGCCAGTGAAAACTACAAAGCTGGATTAGGATAAATCTAACCTTGAGTTCACAGTAGAGGGCAGTTTCCGGCCAGTAGGGGTCGTCGGAACCTGCAAACGAGAATGCACAGGGGGTTCCCTGCGATTCTTCTCCGATGCTTAAGTTAGTGAGAGAAAGCTGGAGAGTTTGAATATTTTTAGAGAGAGAGAGTCGTTACCTTAGAAAGGTTCCCCCTTTTCCTTTTATCCTCCTTCCCTTTTGTCTCATGTTCGTACGAGGTCTCTCTCTGAGACGTTAGGGGTGTACTCGGGATGTGTGAGGAAAAGGGGGTTGGTGTAGGTTTCTGCTTTTGACGTGACAGCTATCACTGCCAGGGTACGGTGGGATTTCCAACCTTCTCTCCTGGTTGTCATTGATAGCCAAGAGTGCTTTTCATGGTTTGGTCTGCGCGCAGGGGGCGTTTTAGTCCTTTTGCGTGTCCTTCTTGTCCTGTCACGTGCTTTCACGGATCCTGGCATTTAATGCCAATATCTTGGCATTAAATGCTTGAGTGTGGGAGGGGGAACTTGCCTGGGTTGTCCCTCCGTCAGGTATTCTTTGTGCCCTTGGATAACAACTCCGAGGGGTCATTCCGAGGAGTGTATATCAACTAATGGCAAGTTCACATCTTCCCCTTTCAGATTGTGAGTCGACTTTGAATGAAATATGAATTCAGAATAATTTGTTAATTTTTCATATTCATGATTTTATTACTTTTATCAAACAATTAATTAATGAAATTGACAAAAGTCTTCTTTTAAACTTTTAATCCAACAAAGTTTTAGATGGCATTTCAACGTACGTAAAATATTATAACTTTTGAGAAAGGCACACAATATAGCTTCAAACAGAGGCCTTATAGCGATTCACGACACTCTTAGAGATTTTATTAAACTTTCAATAACAATTTTGAATATGGAATTAACTAAGGTTTAATTAATATGCTAATTACTTTGGTCACGGCAAACGAGTCTATAATTTACAGCGCGACCAAAGTTCACAATACAAATCTAATTTAATTATTTTAACAAAAAATTATAAAATAAATATTAAGGATTGTGACAATAACATAACATCTAACATATTCCTGCACTCAGATTATAATTAAGAACCATAAGAAATTTAAAATGGTTGCAAATTGCGATCCATAATCACAATTGGCAGTAATATTCACTGTTGCGAGTAGATTGCAACAATAATTTTACTGTTGCAATGGTTGCTACAACCGCATTTGGCTGTAATAACAACACCAAAACTGGTCACAACTTACTACAATGTCACAATGAATACAACACAACTTTTTTTCTTTTTTTGGCCTGACAACACACCTATATCTACAATCACAACCACAATGATACTATGTAGAAGATCAACTGGTAAGCAAATTTAAGTACATTAATGCACTTAAGACTTGAGGGGATATATTTTGAAATATATATATATATATATATATTAACATTGAGTAAATATATAAATTAATCAGAGTTCATAACTGCAAATTTAGTTTAGATTCTTTAACTTTTTTTTTTTGCTCAAATAGATTCTTTAACTTTGAAAGTTATGGAAGTAATAGATTTTTTTTTGGTAAATTACACTTTGGTACCCTGTGGTTTGACCCTATTTCACTTTGGTACCTTGTGGTTTGAAACCTGACATTTTGGTACACTGTGATATTCTCTATTAACACTTTGGTACCCTTTGGAGCTTTTTTGTAATTTTAACCATAACAAATTTTGCAAAAATTACATATTGACCCCAAAAAATTACAAATAGGTCCATGGATACATATTATCTAGGGACTAAAATGAAAACTATAAAAAAATTTTGGGGTCAATATGTAATTTTTTCAAAATTTGTTATGGTTAAAATTACAAAATAACCCCAAAGGGTACCAAAGTGTTAATGGAAAATACCAAAGGGTACCAAAGTGTCAAGTTTCAAACCACAGGATACCAAAGTGAAATAGAGTCAAACCACAAGATACCAAAGTGTAATTTACCCTCTCTTTTTTTTGTCCAAGGTATCCCTAGGCCGATAAACCAAGGACTAATCTTTCACGGATCTGAGCTCCATTTAAGGGTCTGCTGTTGGTCAATTGGTTGCTGCATACACAAGACGGGATTTGAACCCCCGAGACTTGCTTAAGTGACCTAGTAAGCTGACCACTAAACCAACCAAACTTGGTTTGGAAGTAATAGATTTTAATTGATCAAAACCTCATTTTGGTCCTCAAATTATGGGATTAGTTTCATTCTAGTTCTTAAAATGTTTTTTATTCCATTTGAATCCTCAAACTTTCACATTTCTTCCATTTTGTTCCCAAAATGTGATTTTGTCTGATTTTTACAATTATTTCTAACTTGAACAACTGAAATAGACTATTTCTTCTCTCATATATATCATAATAAGTGAGTTGGCAAAGAAGGGGGAAAAATCTTCATTTCTTGTTACAAATTAAAAAAAAATTGTGGTTAATTTTTCTTTCTCTTTGCCAACTCACTTATTATGACATCTATGAAAGAAAAATAATAATCCACTTCAATTGTCAATGTTAGAAATAATGGCCAAAACAATACGAAATCATATTTTAGACTAATGGTGAAACAAAATGTGAAAGTTTGAAGATCAAAACGGAACAAAAAATAATTTTAAAAACAAAACGAAAATGATCCCATGACTTGTGAACCAAAATTACATTTGACCATTTTAATTTAGTTCTTTTTTTACCCGTACAAGTTAGTCCCTAAAGTCGGATTAAGTGATTAATTAAACTGTATCACCTTTATGACTTTCAATGACTAAAGTGTACACTCTAAATTTTAAGGGATGGAATTATCTATTAGTATATCTTTCAAGGATCAAGCTATATGTTTATTCTTGGACATTCAATCAATATTTGTGGGAAAATATATATTTTTAGATTAATTAGTTCTACCCAATATTTATGAAAAAAAATAAAATATTTCTAGCTATCATCATGAAGAACAAATCAGATTCAATAAAAGTGTGGTCAAAACCTACCAAGAAAAGCCAATTGAGAAAACCACACGTTTACTTTGATTTTTTTTAGAACTGCAAACCAGTGCATGTGTGCGTGTGTGTGTGTCTCTATATATACATGTACAGAATTGGTTAAAAACTGAATTTGAAAGTACAAGAAGAGAGAGACAAAGTAGAGAGAGAAATTATGTCAATCATAAATTTCAAAATGATTTTACTTCTTTTCATTGTTTTCTTTCTGGGTTTTGTGATGTTCATCATCTTCCTTGCCAAAAGGGCAAACTCATCAAAGGCTTCTAAATCTGATATTGAGACTCACTCTCATAATAAGTCTCAGTCATCATCAGCTCGTAAGTTCAAACCTTCTGTTTCAATGGGATTTAATTTCTTTCAAGTTGATTAATTTTTACTTATTAGATTGCAACCTTATCATAAATTTGACATATGATCAATATATATAGTATTGATTTGAATTATATAAGTAACTGTTTACTTTTATTTTTTCAGCTCTAATTCCAAAGAAAGCATTAGGAGACGGTGCATGGGATCATAACTACTGATTTTCTGGACAGATCAATAAAGTTCAAAGCAGCCTTGCTCTATATATATCATATTAATTCCTTACTAATTAAGTCTTATTAATTAGTTTAGTATAGTGATTTTGTTTTGCTTTTAGTTTTTTTTTGTGTGCAAGTAATAAGTTCAATTCTAGTTCAGAAAAATTAATGAAAGTGATTAGAGGGGATCTGGAAAAGACTGAAAGAGTATCAGAATTTGTGATCATGGCTATGGATATAAAACATACCCTAATAGTGGGTTTGAATGATCATGGCTATGGTACATGATATCAATTAACTGTATTATATTTTGTTGTTTAGAACAATGAATGTGCTATGTGTAGGATGCTGTAAATTAAGTTTATGTGGATCGTTATAATTATTAATTTTGTCATGTAACAAATAAAAATATTGTTTGATTATAATAAATTTCTAGTCCTAATTGTGTGGTATTTATTAAATATTTGTTGTCTTTATAACACTTATTAAAGTAATTCTTAGTCATTAATAATTAGGCTAGTGGGCATATCTCTCAAATTTAACAAATAGAACATTACTCCAACAACTGAAGACTTGTCATTATAAAATATTAAAATATATTACTTAATTAGATGAAAGCGAAATTTGTAAATTATTAATTAATTAATTAAACCTATGACTCACACAATGGCTGACCAAATATATAGTTAGTTTAATTTATTGATAAGCACTACGTTGTTTTTGTCCTTTTGTTGCAACATTTTTCTTAATTATTTCGAGACCTATCTACTAGCTAGTGATTAAATGAAAATTTAAAAATTAAAAGTAAAATAGGTTTTTTATTCTTGCTTCCAAACTTATTTAATGTCGCTTTTACTAAAAGTGGAAAAAAATCACTGCATAGTCTCGATGTAATTAAATATGTTTAAATTATTCGATATACATTTGACATGTCCATTGCGAAATTCTACATTATTCAAATTATCAAATATAATAATAGAATAATATATATCTATACTATATTATATGGTTCCACCTCTTTATGGTTGGTCAAAATTATTGAATTAAAAAATTAAAAAAGAAAAAGAAATCACCCACTTTCCTCTAGCCCACGTTCTCTCAAGTCTCACCCCATACAAGTTACTTTTGATTTTCATTAACATTTTAAGCTCCATCAAAATAGGGTAAATTACACTTTGGTACCCTATAGTTTGGTCATATTTCACTTTAGTACCCGGTAATTTTAAAAGTGACACTTTGATACCATGTGATATTCTCTCTTAACAAATTATTTTTAAATAATTTTATATTTTACATACATATTTGCGTGCGGGCACGCAAAACCTTTAGTATATATATATATATATATATATGCTTTTTAGTTTCTACCATAAGCCTCCTCACAAGTGGTAGGCTTTTATTTAATTCTCGAACTTGCATTTTCCTTTTATATTATTAATATTTGTGCTTTTTCTTTTTTATGGATGACCATAGTTGCCGTTCCAGGGATCGTCACCGCCAACGAATCTTTTACCAGCATCTGTTTCAAAACAAAATTTGCAAATTATATTTATAAAGTTTCAAACAATAATATTCTAGCAAAAATCCATATACCTACCTATATATATAGGCCAAAGCTTCATATTATTCCCTTATATATGTAGTGAATTTCAAATTGATCTCTTATATTTTATTTTTTTTAAAATTGATTCTATATGTTTTTATAATTTTTCAAATTAACCCCTTATGTTTCATTTGAGAAATTATTGAAATATGCAATGAAACACAAGGGACCAGCCTGAAATACACCTCATACATAAGACACCAATTTGAAGCTTTGATCAATATATATGGTTAGGTTTTGGATTGTGATAATTCTAAAACTTCAGTTTCATATTGGACGAACTGAAAATGAATGATGAATTAATAAATTCTACACAAAAAGCAAATTGGGAATATATATATATATATATATATATACATGTATGAATTCATGAGATGACTTACGTGCTACTATGTGAGGATGATCAGATTTCCAAACTGCAGGCACTCTGGCTGCTACTTTCATGGCGAAGAGAACAACAAAAAGCAAAACAAAGTTCAATATGAGATTCTTCGCGTAACCCATTTCTTCAACCCAAAAAATAAATGTATTAGCAAGAAATGATATATTGGAAAGAAAATGGGTTTTAAGCTTCAAGTTTCTCTGATATGATTATATATCTATATATTATAATCATATATGCACAACTTGTTCTGAGAATTGGTCCTAGATTTATGGATAAACACAAACATATAGTATAAGTTTAATAAAAAAATAAAGCATAATTTATTATGTTCTTCCTGGACTGGCATCTTACAATATTCAGGTCAAGATACTCATAGTCAAACATATATATATATATATATATGTTAGTATAGTTAGTAATTAAAGTCCCACATTGGATAAGTTGTAGAATTGAGAAGGGTATATAAATGATTGTTAAGTCATTTATAATAATTGAATTATTATAGAATTGGGCTTCTGGCTAATAATTAATTTTAATTATTATTCTTTTCGAATTGATTAATTAATTAATTAATTCGAATTATAAACAGAGAAGTGCCCATTCATGAACAGTCATGAAAATTCATTATAAACAGAGAATTCAGTTTAATCCTGAAGAGACATGATTGTTCACTTTTAAACAGATATGAATGTTCATTTATGAAAGGTTGTAACCTGTTATTTATGTTAGAATTTGAAATGTTGTATCTGTTCAGATTTTTCCTATAAATAACACTTTTTCTAAAAAAAACAGAGCATCTCATATTCAACTTATCTTTCTCTGTTTTGTGTTCAGAAGGTGTTATAGTATTGCTGGCTATAACGCCAGGCTTTGTAAATCCTGGAGGAAATCTGCCATAAACACCGAGCAGCATACAAATAGTGGGGGCTTAATTTCCTTAAGGACAGTGACCACACTATCAAAGCCTACTCTGTTTCCGTGTTTTATCAAAAGCCTGCTATATTCTTCTAACAATATATATATACTTTTTTAATTTGGATTTTAATATTTATTTATTATGAATGCGAACTTTTGGTCTAAAAGATATTTATATACAGAGCAAGAACGTACAGAAGAGAGCTTTCAAGCCAATTCGTTATAATCTTTTGTATATTGATGATTTAAGCTTAAAAGATTAATTGATAGGTCAAATTACAATTTTAAAATTTCACTCTATCCCTTATCTTTGGGGTAGGTTGTAATCTAGCCTTTTATCTTATTTTTTTGTTACAATCTTGGACCCCCATATTTCTCAAAAGTTTTACTCTTTAGTCCCAACAACATAATGTAAGCATATCTCTCTTGTTTTAAGATCGAATACGATGAGTTCTGAGCTACATGTTGCTTTTGACGAATCATTTCTTTGTCCAATTGAGTCACTCAAGGTCAAATTGGGCTCCAAAAATGAGCTATTCGGTTCACAGTTAAACGGGTGAAGTTGGTCATATTTTTTTGTTTCATGTCCAACTGTAACAAGTTTGGAACTATAGGTTACTCTTGACGAGTATTTTTTTTTTTGCCCAATCAGAATTATAAGGAAATAAAATCAAATCAGGCCCGAAATTGATTTTAGAACGAAAAGTGAAAAATTATGACAAGCCACTTTTGAACTAATGGTGGAGCGAATGAGAAATAGCAGACATAAATCAAACAAAATCGCATTTTGGAGTAACGGTGGAACGAATGCAAAAAATTTAGAGGACTAAAATGGAATAAAAAAAGTTTTGTGACCAAAACAGAGCTCATCTTAGAATTTGAGGATTAAACAGAGGTTTTAACCTATTTAAATAAAATTAAAATGAAATATCTTTTTAATGAACTAAAGTGATGCAGTTTACATTTTGGAGTACTTAAATATTAATGCATGACTCAGCAATAGTTTCCTTTTAAATCAAAAAGTTACTTTTCGTAACGACTTTAACCGTTATTAACTCATTTATTTATTGATAGTAGCAACGGCACTTACAGGGAAATGGAGAACTTCAATCGTTATTAAAAATTACGATTTTTTTTTTTGGCCAGAATTAAAAATTACGATTTGTTTGTTGCTGAAAATAAAAATAGTATTTCCTTTTTGTAATGATTTTGTTATTACTAAAAGCCTTCTTTAATTTTCGGCCAAAAATTAAAGAGTTCTGTAGTTTCTTCTCTCTTACTCTAGCTTGCCTTGATATGTATACAATTAAATTAATATGTTTCCAGAGTAGTTTTTATTAAAAATAAAAATGCAAAGAGAAAGAGAAAATTTATAAACTAATAGTTACCAATTATCCCGACGTAATTAGTAAAATAATAAATATGTTTATAATTATTGACTATTATAATTAATAAGACGTATATATCCATTGCAAAAACCATAATTCTACACAAACTAAATAAAATAGGCTAAAGTGCACTTTTAGTCCCACAACTTTGGAAAAGGTTTCAATTTGGTCCTATAACTTTTTTTGTTGCAATTTTAGTCCCATAACTTTGGCAAAGGTCTCAATTTGGTCCCATAACTTTTTTTTTGCAATTTTGGTCCCATAACTTCTGAAAATGTCACACCGTTGATCCCAAACTGATTTCCATCCATCCCATAACTTCATCCATATTTGCTACGTCATCATCCAACTCAGTATGTCATATCATTTTTAACGGCAGATAATGAATGGAGATCAGCTTGGGACCAACGGTGAGACGTTTTCAAAAGTTATGGGACCAAAATTGCAACAAAAAAAGTTATGGGACCGAATTGAGACCTTTGCCAAAGCTATGGGACTAAAATTGCAACAAAAAAAATTATGGGACCAAATGGAAACCTTTGCCATAGTTATGGGACCAAAAGTGCACTTTAGCCAATAAAATATAATCAAGACTTTTCTTAATTACATCCTAAGCAAGCAAATACAGGTTCCCCTTCACATAATGTGTACTCCCTTTTCACAAGGTGGTAGGGTATTATTTAATTTCTAGTACTTGCATTTCCCTTTATTTTCATTTCTGCCCTTCTTTTATGGACGGTAATTGCCCTTCCAGGGCTTATCTGCTCTATTGCGCATCTTATCTGCATTTTTCTCAAAATAGAAATTAGAAAACATCAACAATAACTAATATATTCACCCAAAATAGCATATATTCATGCAATTGAAAATGGATTGAAAAGAATCGGAAGAAAAATTGAATAAATGAACTAAAACCTTATTTCGATGACAACGTATATAACATTACCATTTTTTTTTTTGCCAGAGTGTAAATTTGGTTTCATATTTTTTTTCAATTCTCAATTTGGTCCCGTATCTTTTGGCTTTCTGTTGTAGATTTGGTCCTATATATTTGATCCAATTTGGTCTCATATTTTTTTGTTACAAATTTGGTCCTATATTTGAGTCAAGTGCAAAATTGGTCTCATATCTTTGGGTAAAGTGGCACTAACAATAGAACCTTTTGCAAAGATATGAGACCAATTCTCCAAATTGACTAAAAGATATGAAACCAAAAATGATATAGGACCAAATTCAGACTTTTTGCAAAGATACGGTACCAAAAGTGCAACAAAAAATATACATGACTAAATTGGAAACTAAACAAAAAATATGAAACAAATTTGCACTTTGACATTTTTTTTAAGTTGGTACGGTCTCTCACAAATTGTTTTATTATTAATTAATATATATGTATTCTTCCATGCATCCAATTTTTTTTAATGGTAATTAAGAGGCAAAACCAGATGTAGCTAGAGAAGAAAAAGAAGAACAGAGTAAACTATACTTCTAGTATATATTCTGGATTATTTCTTGTGTTAGCTACGATAATTGTAAAACTATTTTTTTGGGGGTAGAAAAGGTGCAAATTTAATTAAACCAAAATATCCAGACTATTACAAATAATACTTAAATTTCAGACACAGTTATATCATTACAATTAATTTTGAATTAACTTTTGATTTCATATATATAGGAGAACTGAAATGACTTACGTGCTACGTGAGTATCAAATATCCAAACTGAATTAATCCTTGCTGCTGCTACTTTCATGGCGAAGACAACAATAAATAGCAAAATGAAGTTCAATATCAGCTTCTTCACGAAACTCATCTTCAAGAACTCAACAAAAATGGAAAAAAAAAATGTTAGCAGATAAGAATGAATTAAAAGGGATTTTAAGCTTCAAGTTAATTGCTCTGCTATCTGGAATTTATGCACACTTGTTCTGAGAATTAGTCCTGTATTTATGGGAAATGTGAAACAGAAAATTTTGGTTGAAATTTAGCGTTAGTTACGTTGTTTCCATCAAACTTGTAATGACATCTGCCTAACTTTTTTTTGTAATATATACTGGGAAATTTAGCTAATAATTAATGAATAAGATGAATGGAAATTTGAAGTTTGTGACATGACCTTTGAGGAGGACTGGGAAAAGAACTAACTAGCGTGTATGACTTACCTTGTTCTATATATATCACCAAGTTTTCTAAAATGTGAGGGGGGATCTTGTGAATTAAGTTCAAGTCATCATGATAATTAATTATGAGGTTCTTGATGATTTACCAACAAAGACTTTAATTTATTGTGTATGTTTAATAATAATACTCTCAATCATATAAATGTGGCATAGCAATTCTTCACTTGATTTCTTAACTAAGTGGTGAGATTAAATTTCACCTTTTGGTATAGAAAATATTTTGGTCAACTATTTAATTTTAGGGTAAAATACAGGAAAGGTACCTGTGGTTTGGCCTAATCTCACTTTTATGACGTGTGGTTTCAAAAGTTGCACATAAGGTACCTGTGTGTTTCGCCGTTAAACAGAAGCAGTACTTGTGTAATTTTCCGTTAAAGAAAGGGTTGTTTTGCTATTTTGGCCAAATTTGAGGGTCAAAAAAGTAATTCTGATGCAAGGAGAAAGAGGCTAGATCCATAGTATTGCCCAAAAAAATTTAAATTCTTTCAAAACAGTCCCTAAAACTCAAAAGTTCTAGAAATAGAGATTTTTGAAAAAAATTATATTGTTGGATTCATTGAAAATAGTAGGTTCCAAATATATATTTTCCTTTCAAAAATATTATATCTATAATTTATTATTTCTTACTCAAAAGTGTCTTATAATAAAATTAAAATGAAACACGGATTAAATTTTTTTGTCAGGTTGCTCTCAAAATTTAACCACAAGCTCATAAGGACTTCTAGATTAACTACACAATTTACTTTTAAGTCAAATGCTAAGTCTAATGTCTAACATGGTACCTTGGGGTATTACAGAAACCCTCTTCGATCTGCAATTTCAACAACCCTAATTTCATCAAATCAAATTAGAAACCCTAAATCTTTGAAATTGCTTCAAAATTCGCCGAGAAATTTGGAGATGATAATTCGGGTGATTTCTGATTAATGTATATCTATGTGTGTGTGTGTGTGTGTGATTTCTGATTTAATTTGATGAGTGGAATTTGAAATTCGTATGAGAAATGAGGGTTTGTTGAGTTTATGGGAAGAAGATGATGATGAAGATGAAGAGAGTTTGGGTTTCATCGTTTAATGTTCAAAATATGAAGTTAATATGTAGTTCAAGATTCAGCAAAACCACAGGTACCTAATGTGCAACTTTTGAAACCACAAGTACTACTTTTTCCGTCAAAAATTTAACGGAAAATTACACAAGTACTGCTTCTGTTTAACGGCAAAACACACAGGTACCTAATGTGCAACTTTTGAAACCACACGTCATAAAAGTGAGATTAGGCCAAACCACAGGTACCTTTCCTGTATTTTACCCTTAATTTTAAGTAGAGAATGAGCGATAAAGAGACTAATCACCATTCTTGATGATAGATACTTTGACTTAGACAAAAAAAGAAAAAATAATTATGTCCTTATGTTTGGTTACTTACTTTATATTAATTAATAGTTAAAGTCTCATTTTAGTCCTAAATGGTTGGGTCAAATTTTGTTATATAGTCCAAGATATTTCATTTGCTTCTAAAAGATTTTTAACTTTTTTTCACAACGTCTCAAAAAGAAATTCCAAAATTTTAATTTTGAAAAAATTAAAGTAAGAAGTTGAACACTATTAACCTACACCTAACTTTGACTCAAATTTATATCGAGAAGTGGTTTCAGAAAATAGACTCTTAGAATATTGACTATCGCGCGTGTTATGGTTTGACAGGTTTGTCAAGTTATTGTTGACTTTAATTTTAAATTTTTTTTTATTTGAATGTATCTGATATGTTTGTTACTTTTTACAATAAATGTCAGTTAAGTCAATTATATATAATTGTGTATATATATATTTATATATATATATATATAATCATTTCAAGTTTCATTTAATGGTAATTTTTAATAAAGTTGAAGTACTATTTTTTTGGAACATTAAAAAAAAGTATTTAAGATTTTTTTCAAGACAAACCAAATATTTAAGACCTAAATGAAATTTGGTCCAAACATTTAGGACTTTTGATCATAAATTATTTATGCAATAGATTAATTGTTTTTTATTAATCCTCAATAGTTAGGCAGGTGGACATAATTTCTCAAAACTGACTACCAAGCAATGTTACTATACTACATGCGACCACGTAGAATTCGTTAATAGTAATTTGTAATACTTATTTTTGTTGTATTCAGACTTAAAATAAAAAATATGTGATCAAATTCATAAAACAAGTGATATATTTTCATGTTCGATTAGACTTAGTTTGCTAATGATTCCAAATGAACAAAGAAAGAACTCATTAAATTTAACTCGTAACTCTAAGTTTAATTGCATTCGGGTTTGAAACGAGAGAGTTATGATTTCATTCAATAGTTAGGGACAAATTATGAAACTTTTAAGAAATACTAAGAACCAAAAAAAATATTAGGAAACAAAATGAAATTTAAAATAAACATTAGGGACCAAAATAGAGTTTGGCCATTAAAATATAAGATTGATGTTTTCTTATTATATATATATGGTATGCATGTACAAATATATTCTTCACTCATACTGGTAGCTTTTATTTAGCTCTCAACTATTGCATTTCCCTTTATTATTATCTTTCTCCTTTCTTTTTATAAACGGCGAAAGTTGCCGTCCCAGGGATGATCTTCACGAGAGTTCAGTTTACCTGCATTTTTCAAGAAATTAAAATTGAAGTTTTAACAAAAACATCATCAATAAGAAAGAAAAATGTACAAATGAGGTAAATTAAACGAATAGTACTCTCTACATATATGTTTGTACTTTCTAGTTTATATATGCATTTCAGGAATGATTTTAAAGAAAGTTTGAATTAATTCAATTTCAATTTCAGATAGGAAACTGAATATGATGAAATTCTGCAAAAAGAAAGATAGTAGTTTATTAAATTTAGAGCTAATTATCAAATTAGATCAGAGAAAATGATATATAAGCATACATTCTTGGTTTCATGAGACAACTTACGTGCTTTCTGAGTATCAAATATCCAATCTGCAGGCACTCTTGCTGCTACTTTCATGGCAAAGACAACAACAAAAACCAAAAAATAGTTCAATATCACCTTCTTCATGTAACCCATCTTCAACCCCAAAAACAGAAATAATCGATAAAATTGGAAAGAAAATGGTTTTTAAGCTTCAAGTTAAGTTAATTGCTCTTCTATATATGAGGAATATATAGACACTAGTTATGAGAATTGGTCCTATATATATACACACAGACATTAGTATTATAAGTTTAATTATAATTATTGTTAAGAAAGGTTAACTTATAACATTTTTCCTGGACTGGCATGTTATAATAGTCAGGTCATACGTACATATGAAGAAACCAGGAATTGAAAATGTGACAATAAATTGAGAATTATGAAAAATTGGGTTAGTTGACTTCGTCAAACTTGTAATATGACCTTAGCCTAATTACTTGATTTGTAATTGTAATATATGCTGGGAATTTTTTAATTAGTAACATAAGTAATTAACTTGACTTTTGAGCAGAACAGGGAAAAATAACTAACTAATTAACTTGCGTGTATGACTTGTTCTGTGTCATTGATTAAATATGGAGTTTTCTAAATAAATGCCTACCTTCTTTTACGTGGTCAACAATAAATAAACGGATTTGAAATATGATATGAATCAAGAATTGGGCCTAATAGTGAAAGCAAGTTCTGAGGTTCATATACTGTTACCAAGAATTAATGGGGACCAAATGTTGGATTATTTCTATCAAATAATCCTAAATTGTGGACTAGCACTAATCACAAGAGTTATTTTAAATATATTATGTATATATATAGAGTTACCAATTTATGTTGAACTATTGCCTAATTATTGGATTCGGCTATATTTCACTTATGGGTGTAATAGAGTCATTTCTGTGATAGGTCAGTCTGACTCTTAGCTCATTGAGGGGAAGGGCCCAACCTGCGAGACTAACTTGAACTATCAGTGTCCTATCCTATTGGTAGTATAATGCCACCTTATGCCACCTTACCTATATTAATTAATATTTTAGTAAATCATTTTTCACTATAAATATGTGGGTATGGTGGGTGGAGGGCCGGAGGTCTTGAATCAGTTAACTCAGCAGGTTGCTACTTTCTCCGGCATATTTCAGGGACTAAACAGTACAACAAGCTTATGATGATTTTCAGCTCAATCTCAGGTACGATTTAGATTCATCCCACTAATTTAAATCTAGCACCAAAAGCCCAATTCAAATGAAGGCTTAAGTGAAGGATCACATGGGAAAGCAAGCAGTGTGGAAACAGTGAGCAAGAAACCAAGTGGGCTTAGAGATATTAGCATGCATGACCTAGAGATGTGTAACACACATGGGTTACTTAGGAATTTGTTATGCCATGTATTATATAGGGACTATTTCAACAATTATAGGGGGATATGAGAAATATTGTATTAGGTCTTGAACCTTGGAGCACCCTGGCTCGAATAGGCTTCTAAAGTATGCTTCCCTTTCTTCTTCTACTAGGGAACTTGATACAAATCCTCCATTAATCATCTCTATCTCTTCCATTTGCTATTTTCTTCCTTAATTACTATTTTGATATTTGATCCGTATCAAAATACCTTTAATTTGTTCGATGATTTCTTTTAATTGGGTTCGTAATCTCTCATCCAATCTTTCTTTGGCTTCTCATACATGAGCATGTTGGCACAGTTGGGTATAATCTGCTTCTTTGCTGCTTGTTGACTTTTGAAGGTTTTATCTAAGTATTTTGTGTTACAGTGTTGGACTTGTGTGTGTATGAGTTTTGCAAATGTAAGCATGCATGTTAATTGGATGCGACGTAGACAAAACGAAAGCTTGTTGAGGGGAAAAAAAAAAGGGGGGAGAATGAAATTTCAGGGTGAAATGGGAATTTGAAAAGTAAGTGGGAAGGTGTATAGTTAAACAAAATGCACAATTTTGTTTTAAGAACTAGTGATCGAAAATTTTGTTGCTAATCTTTTGCTAACAATAATTAAATTTTAGTGGCGAAAAATGTCGTTGCTGATTCCACACTGTTGTCGATTAAATTCTAGTGACGACTTTTTCTGTCATTATTTTGTGACTATTCTGATGAAGCCACACTAGTTTTGTGAATTTTGCTAAGGAGTTCATTTTCCTAGCTATTTCATAGCTGTCAGCTGATATTAGCTATAGACTAACTATGAAATAATTTTTTAATTTTATTTTTAGTTAAAGTGAATTTTTGATCCCATAATTTTTTTTGTTGCAGTTTTGATCTCATAACTTTTGAAAATATCTCATCGTTGGTCCCAAGCTGATTTCTATCAATTATCTACCACTAAATCTATTTCACCCATATTTGTCACGTCATCATTCAACTCAGTATATCAGATCATCATTCACCCATATTTACCAATGATGGGACGTTTTCAGAAGTTATGAGACCAAAATTGCAACAAAAAAAAGTTATGGGACCAAATTAAGAAAGAGAGAGAGAAGCCACAAGTGGTAAATTAATTTCTTTTTTTTTTTAAACCATGAGTTTCTCCCGCCTATCCGTATAACAATTTAAGCGAAGATTTATTTCATTTGGGCCTCACAAACGAAACGGTTAAGCCCTCTCAACAATATCGCCTCTATGGATCAAAATCGGGTATGCAACGAACGAAAAGGTTGTGGGAAATCTAACCTTAGTGAGCAGTCATTTTACAAGTGGTTAATTTCATAAATAAGCACATTGTGACTTTAATTTGGAGGAAGACAGAAAATAAGTAGACCGAACTACTACTTTGAAATAGTGTCAGTAATATTCATATCATATCATTTTAGGATAGGGTTACAAATTGCGGTTTGTAACTAAAATATTGCTGTTGCACTACATTAGGCTGCAAATCATATTTTACAACACTTACAACAAACAATCATATTAATCACACCTCGTAGGGTTTTTTTACAACACTTACAACAAAAATCATATTAATCACACCTCGTAGGGTTTTTTTTTTTTTTTGTTCTCAAATCTCATTTCTCTTTGCTAATATTTGTGTCCTTTTCTATGGATGATGGTGGTAGTTGCCGTTCCAGGGATCATCAGCACTATTGCGCATATTATCTGCATTTAAAATACATTGCAAATTCAACCAAATATACATACATGTATATAATTACGAAGCATAGATACTGACACAGACACGAGACACGATACGGACACGGACACAGCGATACGCTAAACTCTCAAAATTACGCGACACGATACGGCATATATTTATATATATAAATAATTAAATATTCATAATTTTTAATGAAAAATTTAAAAATTACAATTTTTATTCATAATATATGTTATATATATTATTATTTTTTCTTGTATGTCATGTTAAAGTCACAAAAAATTGATTTATATTCTAAAATTTATGAATATGTGTCGTGTGGGTGTCGTACGGGTGTCGGACACTGACACGTGTCTGACACGGCGACACGCCCTCAAAATAAAATGTCCATACTTCATAGGTATACAATTGAAAATGGATGCAAAAGTATCAGAAGGGGGAAAAAATTATGAAGGAGATTTGATATTTTTTAATGTTTAGTGTTGATTAGGAAATTACTCTCTATTTTATTGAGTTATATATCGGAATTATAAGATCTCTTGTTTTTTTTTTTAAAAAAAAAGACTACATTCTTCTTTCTGCAGAAGGAAAATGAGTTAATTAATAAAATTAAATTGGACAAAATATATAAATATATAGATATATAACTTACGTGCTATGTGAGGATCAGACATCCAAACTGCAGGTACCCTTGCTGCTTCCAATTTCATGAAGAAGAAGAAGAAGCCAACCACAAAAAGCAAAGCAGAGTTCAACATAAACTTCTTCAGGTAATAGGCCATCTTCATCCAAAAATTATTAAAGCTAAGCAAATAGCAAAGAAATTAAGAATTTCGAAGCTCCAAGTTAATTGCTCTGTTATATGTAATATATATATATATACATATAACCACACATACCTATATTTAAGGGTTTGAATTTTCATGCACATAATTGACAACATTGGAGAGAAAGAGAGAAAAAAAAAGGCTTGATATAAATTAAAAGTTGAACTTATTATGCTAGTGCAGGTCAAGATTCAATATACTTAATTATATATAGTCAAGCATGCTTGTTTTGAAAATTCTGTTTTTTTTATAAAGAAAACCTACTATTTGGTCCTTGAATTTATATCAAATCAATGAATCACTCTCTGAATAATCGAAATATATGATTTGGTCTCTAGAATATTTCAATTATCAATCATTCGGTCCTTAGTGACGATATGGTCCCTAAATTTGAATTGATTTTATAGTTTTTGGTCCTTGAATTTATACTAAATAAATACTTTTTGGTCTCTAAATTTGACTTAAGAATGAAATTGTTGACAATTCTAATAATTTAGGAACTTAGTCGTATATTTTGATTATTTAGGGATTGATTTGTTGAGTTGGTATAAATTTAGGGACCAAATAATAATTTTTCTCTTAATTAGTTTGAATGACAAATCTTGGTTGAAACTCAGGGTAGAATTATGAAGAATCAATTACTTGTCTTCATCAAACTCTAAATGATGTTAGCTTGATATTGCTTTGTACCTTTAAATTGGGAAAAGTATTAGGGTGTGTTTGGATTAGAAGTAGGTAATGAAATGATGATTTTATGTAATGAAATGGTAATGAGAAAATTATGTAATGAAAATGTAATGAAAATGGTGTTTGGATTAGTTTGAGATGTAATGAAAATAATAGGATGTGAAATTATGAAAAAGGGTATGTAATGATTGTGGT
>QANZ01016679.1:0-13821 GCA_003254925.1 Chamaecrista fasciculata
TATCGGATACAAATACTGGATATGATAAACGGATACGGATACGGATACGGATAGTGACAAAACCACCAAATACCCTATCCGTTTCCATCCATAGTCTGGACAATTGAATAATTAATGTGAAAATACACCATCAAAAGAAAGATGAAATATGGAATGGATAGTTGTTTTAATTTGCTCCATTATGTTCCTTGGAAAAAGGGGTAGAATAGAATAATGTGTGTGTATATATATATATATAATACATATATACAGTTACACACGCATTGTCATGCATCGTTTTCAGAAAAATTAAGGTGACACTTGTCTTCCTCCAACTCTCATTTCTTTCATTCCCAAGAGAATGCATGGCAATATGGTATGGCATGGCAAGACCTCAATCTTACGCCAAAAAATGATGGAAACTTGAAAGCAAATACATCGGCAGGTACATGACATGAATCAACTTTGCTTTTCTTTGCTTCATTCAAAATCCAACTTGTATAAATATATATAGTGCCATTTCTAGGTTGTACTTGTACTAAAACCCATGATATCTGGTTGTGTTTCCAAGCTATATATGTAGTTGCAATCTTCTAATCTGCAGTACGTAAATGGCTATGGTATTTTGTACAATACATACTCAATTTGGACTTCTTTTCAACTGGAAACCTAAAAGGCTTCAAATTTTGAAGCCAACACTTTTAATCCAATTATTCGGCAGAAGAAAGCCTTCTGATCCAATTAAGCTTGCACATGCCAAAATGGGCCTATAGTTTTTGTTTTTGTTTTAATGCATGTGGCAAGAATAATTATCATGTACACGATTTGTTAATCATTATAGATTTTGATAAGGTTCCCCTACACATGGTTAATCATTTGTCTTAGTTGTTTATATTTGTTATTTAGTGTCACGTCCATCGTCTATAACTGTTTACCTCCCTTTTTGCAACCTATAAAATTATTGTAGGTAGGTGTCTTTATATATAGCTATAGACTATTTTACTGTATGAGATTAATTATCTTTATATCATAATTTCTCAATTGACTTGATCATTAGAGAAATTTTACGAACTTTTCTCTTATTGTAATTTTTAACCGCCCTTCTTTGAAATTTTGTTGAATAACTAGAGAGAGGGAGGAAGAAGAAAAGATTGTAGGAAAAAATGAGGGAACGAGAGACGAGATTGATCTCTCCCTTATTTATGAAGTAACTTCTCTTTCAAAATATCTTAATTTAGAGTATTTTGATCTCTTCTAATTTTCAACTTTTCAAATAATGGGAAGAGGTCTGAAATCTCTCCCCTTCTGATCTCCTTTTTAATTCTCAATTATCCAAACATAGCGTTAAATTATAATTTTAAGCATGAAGCGAATAATGGTTTTTTCTTTTTGGCCTGAATAATGGTTTACTTCAACTTACACAAATTGACACCTTATTAATTATATATGACATTAATATTTAATTTATTGGTGACCGTCCCAACTTCAAATAGGTTAATGCCTAAGTAGCATAGCATATGTATACAGTATATATATTGACAACAAAAAAGACCACTTGGGTCTCCCAAGTCAACCTACACCCTTGAGGCCTTGATATCATCAAAAGCGATCCCCATTTCATTGTTCCGTCTATACATTTAATTAAAAAAAGTCAAGTATGCTCGCCATATATATAACAAATATGGCAATTGATTACTACCACCGGTCATATATACTTATATAGTCTGAGGAGATGAACTAACTTATAATTTTCAAAGCCATGCGAAGTGGACATCCTATTATTTATTTATGAATTATATATATACATCAAGAAGATAAGCTTAGAACTAAGTTTAATTGACTTAGTGGTCGAGCTCACTAGGTTATTTAAGTAAGGTTGGGGTTTCAAATCTCGTTTTGTTTATGCAGCAACTAATTGACCAACGAGAAAGTCTTAAATAGAACATAGATTCACGAAAAATTAGTTCTTAACCTGTCGAGCTAGATACTTGATAAAAAAAAACTAAGCTTAGAGGGTAATTAAGAAAGAGAAGAGTAGAAATATGAGGATGTATACTATTAATGAAGTTAAAATAATAACCCGCCTGCTTTGTTAATTAAGCCGGCGATGACGTAAGCAGAAATACAAATGGCAGTCGTGGATTCAGCTTTGCAGTAAGCAGTCCTGGACCGTCCGATCTGAATCAGAATGATGAATAGCAAGGGCATTCACTTATATATATATATATATAAGTATAACAAGGACCACCACCACCATTATAGGCAAAGCAGCTAATTAGTTAGATTAGAGAGAGAGAGAGAGAGAGAGAGAGGAGTATTAGTAATTAGTAATTAAGTGAAGGAAGAAGATGCGTGAGATAGTGCACATACAGGGAGGGCAATGTGGGAACCAGATAGGGTCGAAATTCTGGGAAGTGGTGTGTGATGAGCACGGAATAGACGCGGTGGGCCAGTACGTGGGTGGGCAATCGGAGGCCCAAGCCCAGGCCCAGCTGGAGAGAGTGAATGTGTACTTCAACGAAGCGAGCAGTGGGCGATATGTGCCTCGGGCCGTGTTGATGGATCTTGAGCCCGGAACCATGGACGCAGTGAGAACGGGCCCATATGGGCAGATATTCAGGCCCGATAACTTTGTGTTTGGGCAATCGGGTGCGGGCAATAATTGGGCCAAAGGGCATTATACGGAGGGCGCTGAGCTTATTGATGCTGTCCTCGATGTTGTCCGGAAGGACGTTGAGAACTGTGACTGCTTGCAAGGTAATAATTTATCATTTAGTTGGGTTAAAGCCTTAAAGGGATTAATTCAGTAATCTCTAGAATGTGAAAACAAACACTTTTAGGTCTTAGATTGAATCATAGTCAAATCATAATATTTGTACATCCAGTCTCTTATAAGCTGAGGAAATATATAAATTAAAGGCTAAATTGCATTTTGGTCCGATACTTTGGCAAAGGTCTCAATTTCATCTCATAATTTTGGTCCCATAACTTTCACAAAGGCTTCAATTTGGCCCCATAACTTTTTGTCAGTTATGGATGGAAATTTGTTTGGGACCAATGGTGAGACATTTACCAAAGTTATGAGATTAAAAGTATACTTTAGCCTAAATTAAAATTACACCCCTTTGTGAAATTATAACTTTGAGCTGAATAATAAAAGACAAAACTACTAATTTTGTTTCCAAACTTTACATCAACGGTCAATTTTGTTTACAATGCTTCACATTTTTGTCAGTTTTATCTTTTGCTTTTACTTTAACCAAATATTAATGATAGAATGTAAGTATCTAATGATATGTAATGTAAAATTGATAGAAAAAGAAACTCAAATCCTAATTCAGATTGAAAAACATGATGCAATCTGTCATTATTTTATTGAGAGAAGTTAGTCAAATGACAAAATTGACCAAAATATAAAATATTAGGGACGAAATTGACAGTTATTACAAAGTTTGTGGATGAAATCAGTACTTTTGCCATAATAAAATCTTGATGTTTGTCATATGCTTTCTTTCTAAAAACAAGATGTTTACTTAACTATATATAATGTATAGGCTACGTTATGATGATTGAGAAATGATTTGGTTTGAAATGAATATTGTTGTAGGGTTTCAAGTGTGCCATTCTCTTGGAGGTGGAACAGGATCTGGAATGGGGACTCTGCTGATATCAAAGATGAGAGAGGAATACCCAGATCGAATGATGCTTACTTTCTCTGTCTTCCCTTCTCCAAAGGTCTCAGACACCGTCGTTGAGCCTTATAATGCCACTCTCTCTGTTCACCAGCTTGTAGAAAATGCTGATGAGTGTATGGTCCTTGACAATGAAGCTCTCTATGACATCTGTATTAGGACCCTCAAGCTCTCCACTCCAACCTGTAACTATACATATATAATTATATATCATGTTTTCAACTTTTCTTTTTGTAGAGTAAACCTATTTTTTAGTCCCTCAATTTGTCTTAAAATTATAATTTAATCCCTGGGTATTAAAAATATAGTTATTACTCTTTGATTTTCTAAGAGGGTGAGCCTTGACGTAAAGGTAAGGTTGTTGCTTGGTCACCTGGTGACCAAGAGGTTACGGGTTCAAATTTTGGAAACAGTCTCTCTACGAAGCAGGGGTAAAGTTGCGTATGTCTTGACCCTCTCCAGACCCCACCTAGTAGGAGCCTCCCTTTTTTTTTACTCTTTGATTTTCTTACAAACATTAACTATTTAGTCCTTGAAATATTATACGCAGTAACCAAATAGTTGATATTTGTAGAAACAATCAGGAACTAACAAGTATAGTTTCAATATCCAGGGACTAAATTATAATTTTAAGACAAATTTCAGGGCTAGAAATAGATTTTTTTCCCTTTTTTTTGTTCTTATTTTTGTTTGATTGAATGGCGCAGTTGGAGACTTGAATCATTTGATATCAGCCACAATGAGTGGAGTTACTTGCTGCTTAAGATTCCCAGGTCAACTGAACTCAGACTTAAGGAAGCTGGCAGTGAACTTGATCCCATTTCCAAGGCTTCACTTCTTCATGGTGGGCTTTGCTCCTCTCACCTCACGAGGATCACAACAGTACCGTGCACTCACAGTCCCTGAACTCACACAACAAATGTGGGATGCCAAGAACATGATGTGTGCCGCCGATCCAAGGCACGGGCGATATCTGACGGCCTCAGCCATGTTCAGAGGGAAGATGAGCACAAAGGAAGTGGATGAACAAATGTTGAATGTGCAGAACAAGAATTCTTCTTACTTTGTGGAGTGGATTCCCAATAATGTGAAATCAAGTGTTTGTGATGTGCCACCAAAAGGGCTTGCAATGGCTTCAACTTTTGTTGGGAATTCAACATCCATACAGGAAATGTTTAGGAGGGTGAGTGAGCAATTCACGGCTATGTTTAGAAGGAAAGCTTTCTTGCATTGGTATACTGGGGAAGGAATGGATGAGATGGAATTTACTGAAGCAGAGAGCAATATGAATGATCTTGTTGCTGAGTATCAGCAATACCAGGAGGCAGTGGCTGAGGAAGATGGTGATTATGAGGAAGAAGAAGGAGATAATGAAGCTGAACACTGAAGGTGTTCACCCATCTTGCTATTTCGGATGTTACAAGCACTACTTCATAAATAACTTCCTGTCTTTTTCTTTTTCCCTTCTTTTTGCCATCTTATTTGTTCACTGTCCTAATTTGATACACTGCTAGCTGTGTTCAATATGTGCATGTCACCGTTCATGCTTTAGTTTGATATCACTTTCTTAAATGCCATTTTGGTTGGAATCTTGATATAGTATGCGAGCTTGTTTGAATTTTCAACCTAAACTTCAGAAATTCTTTTTGTTTGCAAAAACATATTTTTTATATTTAAAATTTGTTTACTATCAATCTCATTCTCAAGACTTTCACATTTTAATCAATTTTATTGATCGGTCTATCTCTACAGATAACTTAGAGACATACTCCATGTGACTATATTTAGAGAGTATATTTGACAGTAAACCCAAACTATAAAAACATGTTTGATAGTATACTCAAATTTTAATGATGCATTTAACACTAGATCCTAGGCATATAACCAAAATGTTAGAATCTACTGTCAAATGATTTGACAGTTAAAATAAAGGTTAAAATCAATCAAATATGAAATTTTAAAAATAAAATAGACAGCAAATAAACTTTATTGAAGAAAATATAAATTGATCTAAAAACTTAAGAAGAAAATGATATTATGATAAACGTCATTCATTGGCTTAGAGCAACATTCAGGGATAACAGGTGATATCAAATGAACCAAACACATTGCATTGAAATCAGTTCTAACCATCGAAGGAATACCAGCTAGTTCAAACCAAAGCGCATTATCTTGTGCTACAAGTCTACAACACAACAAAGCCATAATTCTATCTAAGATCGAAATACTGGATTAATTATCCAAACTAGCATTTGGAGAATTCTATCCGCACACTACTAGTAAGTAATAATAGGTATTGCACACACACAGCAACATAATGAGACTGAAGCATCATTGTTTAGTCGCAATGAACAAGCCCCATAGCTGCTCACCAGATGCACCCCTGCTCTTTTTAGCCTTCCATTTTTCAACCATTTCATTGTACTCCTCCTGAAAATGACAAAACAAAGTAATGAATGAATGCTTTAAAATTCAGAGAAACAAGTCCCAAACTATTTTAAGACCACAAGGTGATACCAACCTCGGAGAAGTCGGAAATGAAACTGTCCTTGTTCTTCTCAAGGGCATTCAACTCCACTAGAAGAGTTTTCATGAACTGAAGCATTTTGAGAGTAATAAATTCTTTAGAACTCCAACAACCACAAACATGCTAATGAAAGTAACTGGTATTTGGGGCGAGTATCCAAATTTTTCAAAAATTAGAGTACCTATTGATTTAATATTTAAGCTTTCATCCCTATAATATCATGGCATGTACATCACATCAATACATTCAAACATCTTGTAGTAAATTTTAAGGTACTCGAGAAATTGAAGTTCCCATGTATCAAACAACATTGCAAAGAAAATGGAATTTCAGACAAACCAGATTTGTTTTGTCCTCAGCAATGACATCATCGAATCCAGCATCCTTGATCATCTGCAAGAATGATTGAAAATACAATGAACATGTTATGTTAAAAACGTGTAAATCGGAATACTGATTCACATGAAACCAAATGGGAAAAAACAAAAGCCAAACAATAACATTAATAGAACAACATGCTATAATACCTGACTGTAAGCTTTCAGGTCACTAAGATAATATCCTCCTTTCTTGATGTACTCAGCATATCCTGCTGATGGAGTTCTGGTACTCATGCAGAAATCGGTGATTAGAAGTTTACCCCCCGGCTTCAACCAATTGTAAAGCGACCTGAACAATTTTAATTTGTCCTGTAATAATTCAGAAGGCGATTGCAGAAAGTAAGTGATTAGGGGGAACAAAAGGAAGGAAATCCAAGCATATCAAATGAGATATTTATCGTATTACAAGAACTGCAAAATAGGAAAGCAATAACCAATGAAAACAAACCTAGAAGATTAAGTACCATCTATCTGAAAGCCATAAATGTAATGTTATAGACCTATGAGATTAGATATAAGTTGATAATTTAAAGGACAATGAGGTGCAATACAGAATCTGATATTATGGGGAGAAAATCAGTGTGGCTCGTTCAGCCCCCTTGCAGGAGATTTCAGAAGTATAATAGCTATCTACTTTTATAAAGACTAACAATGCAAAATTCCATAATCAAAATAAAAAGTTCCTTACTTGGATGTGTAACATGGCGTCACGGGTGTAGATTACATCAAATGTCCTCTCAGGATATGTTTTTTTAGTGCAATCGGCACATTCAAATTCAACTGAGCATTTGAGTCCAATAGCACGTTCAATAGCAAGAGAAATCATATTTATCGAAAGGTCAATGCCTACAACCTCAACGTCAAAATTATCAGCCATGTAAATGTCACCTCCCCCAATACCACAACCAACATCTAGTACTTTCTGACCAGGCTTTAGTTCCAACTTTGCCACAAAGTCTTTTGTTGTTTCTGCTCAAGCAACAAGCGCTATAGGTTAAAACCATATAATCATCTGCTAAGGCACCTCAATATTCTGATTCGAAATAAAAATATGGCAATCTTCAGAAGAAGATGTTATTCTAGAATATATATAGAACTAAGCAGTCCAAGAACAAAATACTATCATAATTATAACATATTTAAGTAATAGCAGCATCATATTCTGAATAGAAGGCTAGAAATAAAGGGCTAAATTCTATTTTATTTCAGCAGCAGATCTCTTTCTTGCGAGCATGAATTATTTTCTGAATCTAAGTGCCTCAGCCACCCAGAGCCTAACAGAAAATAATGTACCAGCAAACCGAGTAATCATGGAATGAGCCATATCAGTTTGGTTTTCTTTCATTCTGATAAAGACCTAAATTAAGAAGTTAATGACAAATAGAAAGGACCCAACAAACCTTTGATCCAATTCCAACCCATTGCCTAGGTAGTAAACTAGTGATTATGGGAGGATATTCTTGTCAAAAATTAAGAAAAATATAATAACTAAAAAAAAGGGCGGCCTCTTGGACACCAGGCAGCAACCTTACCGTTGCGCCAAGGCTCACCTTCAAAAATATAATAACTTAATTGAGGGAAAAATTAAATCTCTATTAGCAAGGTAAGTTGGAGAATTGAGAAATTAAGACATACCAATTCCTCCTGTGCTCACAAAGCCCTGTCCATATACTCGCTCATAACGCAAAATACCCTGATGATTATACTCAACACTATCTAAGAACCGCTGGAATCCTCTATCATCTTGAGATTTTACTTTTTGCCATATCCAGCAAATCTGCATGACAGAGATATTGTAAAACATCTTGTCAGACAACAGAATATATTGAGAACAAAATGACCCCAAGAAAATATCTTAGTACCTGGTTTTGATTCTTTTTGTTTCGCACATAAGCTCCAATGCATTTACAGCCAACAAGAGAAAGTTCAAAGGAATTCCCAGAATCATCAATCATATTGCACTCTTTAAATATCTGCAAGAAAATAGGGGGAAATTAAAACAGATTTCATATAAGATGTTATTTACATTATCATATACAGAGACTGCATTTATCGCTACCTTAAGTTAGCAAAAACCACAAATAGGGGAGAGGGGAACCAGAATCAGACTGATTGAAACATTTTTTACAATGTTATAAATCTAAAGCCTAAAAGTGAATACAAAAATAATGAAAAAGACAAAACTAGATTAAAGGTTGATCTGTGTGACAAACTAACCACAACACTCTAACTAAGTCCTAGGAAGATGTCACCCCAACTACACATCAAACAATTTTTTTTATGTAGACCAAGCAAAAAAGACAAAATTAGATTAAAGAACAAACCTTTGTGTAAAATCTGGGTTCCCTGTAATGAGTTGGGTTGTATTTTCTCTTTGAATCTCCAGATTGGTGGAAACAAGATTCTCGGAAAAATAGATATCCCCCAACTTTCAACCATTTGACCATTCTTTCTGCCAAATTCGCTACCTGAGTAATCAAAGAGAAATAAAAACCTTAAGACAAAATAGTAGAGAGCAAGGAAGCAATATTACTGGTCTTCCAAATCATTAACAATAGTGACAAAATAAAATCTATGATGAAATTAAACACAAACATTAAAAACAAATTTGAAGAGATAATCCTGTTTGGTTTAGTTACTTCTAAACAATTTAATGCTAGAATCTTCAACTACCTCAAATGCACTAATAGGCACTAGATAAGGTTCATTGTCACTGATAGTAAAAGGAAAAGACAAGAGCCAGGAGGAACGCAATAAAATATAGCATAATGGCAGATCTAAGTTTGAGAAATTAAATTTCCAACAAAACTAGTCTGGAAACTTTACATCCCGTAGTTATTACCTAAAATCATAAGCCATCACTAATAATGCATTCTACTAACTTCAACAGACCTAAATTAATAATAATACCATAAATAATTGTACTTCTATTCTTTAGAATAAACAAAAGTTTACCTCTTTATCTGAAAGGTACATAAGCAACCAATTCGAAAATATCAGATCAACTGATCCTTCGGAAATATGCAAGTCTGGAGAAGTGACATCAGCGCACATAAACTTGACATTCTTGTGATGCGAATTAATGCTTTCATTCTGCGGCAAAATTGTGATATGCAAGATTAAGGGTATGTCATATGACGGTAGAACCATAACTATTGGTTTGACACGCATCAATTATTAATGTTCCAAGTGACAGAAGACTGATAATACCTTCTTTATTGCACTCTCAATGAAGTCCACAGCAAGCAACTGACCAGCCTTCTGAGCCAGTTCACCTGTGAATCGCCCAATACCAGCTCCAAGTTCTAAAACTGACTTTCCTTCATATGCCGGTAGTAAGCCAAGTACCTATCAGAACAAAAATAACTGAGTTACAGAAGCAATGGGTCCAAGTACCAAAAACAAGAGAGAAATGAGAAAAGCCAAAGAAAGAGGGAAAATAATTCAAGTGATACCAAAATAGATACATAGAGGTTAGCAAGCCTTCTATGCAGCTTAAACTCAACCAATAGTGTACTAATTTTAGTTCATAGCGATGAATCTAAAGCAGTGATATAGCAAAGATTGGTCATTTTACTGAAAAGACAAATTTAACGTCCAAATTGCAGGGAAGAAATTGTAAACATCGGTAAAAAGCAAAGCATAATACTACAATAATATAATGACAAAAATTTCAGTAGACGATAGTACGATACTAACTATTTACTTGAGATTGAAAACCTGCTCTGTTTCAATATTTCTCCAGTCTATCGCAGTAAGATATCTTGCACACTATGAAGCATGGACACTGACACGGACACGGGACGCGACACGGATACGGACACATCTACACGTCAAGTTCTTAAAATTACAGGACACGACAGGGCATATATTTATATAAAAAAAAAAAATTAAAACTCCACACATTTTGATAAAAACTTTTCAAATTATAATACTTATCCATAATATATGTCATATGTGTCATTATTTTCTATTGTTTATCATGTTAAAGTTACAAAAATTAGATTTTATATTCTGAAATTTATGAATACGTGTCGTACGGGTATCGGACACGGACACATGTCTGACACTGAAACACGTCTCTCAGATAAAGTGTCCATGCTTCGTAGCGTTCACATGTTACAAAATTAAGCTTAGGAGTGAACACAATCAGGTACTTTCATATTTCCAAAGTTTAGGAGTGAAGAGTACTTTCATATTTCAAAAGAAACTCATGAAAGTTGATCTTCAAACACAAAACCCGAGTACCTATAAAGTTAACTCAAACTAGACCTAAAAAAAATTTACACTTGATTGCACCATAAAATATGAAGAAAAAGTAGACAGTACTGAAGCACACATACCACAGTGGTTGGAACAAGTACGTAAAAAGAAGACAGCAAAGTAGGTCAAACAAATGGAGTAAATTTCTTCATCACACACACGCACATCCCCCCACCCCCACAAAAAAAAAAAAAAAGAGTATATTCGTTTGTGAGTTTTTATTTGAGTCATTCTTTTGGAAAAAATCAAAAGATAAACAACAACAACAACAACGACTCTCACGAGGTGGGGTCGGCTATATGGATCAACTGACGTCAACGTGTTCTATCCTTACACATATCAACGATAACCCATAATAATTTTTTACAAACATGTAACTCGAAATGAGTTTAACTGAAAATCAGTCAGCCAACCCATATGATTTGTTTCATCAATACTTAATTATTTATGATACTTTCAGTTCAAACATATAAAAGAATAATAATCACCAGATGACTGAATTTAAAAAAAAAATATTACACATGTAATTTGAACAATATTATTGAGGTTTCAATTTACTTGTTTGGATATTAGCCCACCTTCTCAAACCAAGAGGCGAACCTAAATTCATGTAATACTCACGTACTTATTTTTGTTAAATATTAGCAGCGAAGAAACAGAGCACATGGTTACTGACAAGCCTTAGAACACAGGCGCAAAATGATTTTGGCCAAATCACATGGGTAAATAAAAAACTACCCAAATCTCATACTATTGTCAAATAATTAAAAAATAATATAAAATAAAATAGTACTCTAATTTTTTAATAATAATTTCACAATCCAGCGTTGTCTTAAGATTGAAAAGAGCAGATTAGAAAATAATAAATTAATAAGGGATGAATTGACTATAGTACTTTTAACTACAATTCACAGAATAGACTAGAACGAAGCGGAGATTCTAGCAAAAGGTTAAATAAAAGCACATTGTAGAACGAAGAAACGTACTTCGGGTCGCTCCTCTTTATCGAGATCTGATGCTTTAGAATCAAGCATCATTGCCTCAACAGACAAATTCGCTGTGTGCTCTATCCAATAAGTTTTCTGAACCTTCCGCTCGTCCAAACCTGCCGATTGAGAAACTCGGATCACATTCTGAAATTTAAATTCCCACTCGGAAGGAAAATCAACAACTAGAATCTAGAAAAGCGAGAGCAAAAGGATCTTACCGGGAGTCGCCAGAGAAGCCATTGCAGAAAATGCGAGAGAGAAAAAAAACGAAAGCGATGAAGCGAATTCTGCTTGGACGGGAAAATGTGTGTGTGTGTGTGTGAGAGAGAGAGAGAGAGAGGATCGAAGGAGACGGAGCTAAGTGCCCTCAATGGCTAATCGAGATCTTGTGAAGCTCCTGGATCTTCGGTTGTAAGCTCTGCCTCTTTGCTGCATCAGCTTCTCTAGCCTTACGATTTGGTTTGAACATTCAACCAACCAAACCCTCAATTTATAGACTTCATAGGCTCCCAAGTGTGACATTTAATATCCTTTCTTTACCTGGGAACGGATCCTCTACCGTGCTTTTTCCGTACTGTATGTGCTGTACAATGAATCAAAACCGTTGACCAGATCCAGTAGCTAATATTGTGCCACGTGTCCCAAACTATTTTCCCCCACTTTCACCGAATCCTTTCCCATCTCAAAGACCCATTGCCTCTGCGTTTTCACTCTGAGAATAATCCAATACAGAGGAACCTGCGGCACCGAATCAAACGACAACGAAATCAGCATCAACACATACGACGACATCGGTAGATTCTTCAATGCCCCAACCCCCTCATACTCAAACGAAAGCGTCGTACAAAACGCAACCAACATTGCCACAATGAAAGCGAAAAACGACACCAAACCCATCACAAGCATCATCGGCACCAATACCTTAAAATCAGGAGGTTTCTTCCCGAGACATCAGAATCTAGAGAAAGATGGCCAACGACGCCACTGAGAAGCAAAACGCAACAAGCCTGGCGACGTTGAAGGTTCGGAATAGAGGCTGGCCTTGTAAGATGGGCTCGCCGGTGATGTTGTTGTTGTCGCCGGGCACTTGGATGGCGGCGGCGAAGGTGACGGAGGCTGTGATTGTGGATGTCAAAGAATAAGTGCTACTTTCTTCAACGATGGAGAAGGCCAAAAACGATGGGTATGAAAAAAGATCCGGTGAAAATGTGAACATGTAGTTTAGGACGCGTGGCACAAAGCTAGCCGCTGGATTTGATGAACGGACTCGATTTATTGTACAGCACATACAGCATTAAAAAAGCACGGTAGAGGATCCATTCCCAAACTTGGTTAATTATTTTTTTCCTTACTATCATATCTTCTAATATCTTTTATTTAAACATCGGTCGCTGAACAATTGATTGCTGCATACATAAAGCAGGAGTCGAACCTCTGACTTTGGTTAAGCAACCTAGTGAGCTCGACCACTAAACCAACTAAACTTGATTCCTTGGTTAATTTTCAAGAAAACCATATTACTATCCTTTTTTACATCTTCATTAATTATCAACTCATGTTAAAAAAGAAAGTTTATTGCAATCAATGTGAAGATGCTAGGTTTGGTTCAAATGGCTTCATATTTTATGAGTTATGTCTCATTCACTTAGATGTTAACATATCTTTTTATCATAATTAAATATGCCATGTAAATTAAGTTTGGATGAGTTGAAAAAGAATTCAAATAATGGAATGGACAACTAAAAAGTTATTTTATTTAATTATAAATTTGATAATAGAAATGTAAACGAAATGTATTATTTGTAATTATATATGACCGATCATAAAAAAAATAGAATATAAATTAAACTTGTCATTAAAATAATCTCGTAAATATTGGGAACTTTTTGATTAATTTTTTCTTTACCTTTTGGAGAGAGAGAGAGAGAGAGAGAGAGAGAGAGAGAGAGAGAGAGAGAGAGAGAGAGAGAGAGAGAGAGAGAGAGAGAGAG
>QANZ01016714.1:4461-24945 GCA_003254925.1 Chamaecrista fasciculata
CTTGATTTCCAATTTAAAATATTACCTTAATATTAAAATTGGAATCAAAATGCAATCTTGGAGAATCAATTTGGAAGATCAAATCTTCCCAAATCTCTCTCCCCCTCCATGCGCCTATCTCCCCAATTTTCTTGTTGGAATTTAATAAATCAAAATAACTAACTAACTCTTAGATAGTTATAACTAATTTGTTATTTTCCAACAATATTGAATTAAAGAATTCCCAGAATATCTTTAAGTCAATCTCACCAAGTCTCAAACTCAAGATAATTGAATTAAAATATTACATTAATATTTAAATCCAATAGGTCTAAAATTTCGACTTGTCCCTATAATTATGAATTAAAATATTACTTTAATATATTAATTCATCCATTTGAAATCTAGATCAAATCTCATTTGAATTTCAAATTTCAAGCCATGACTTTAATTAATAAAACATTTTTATTAATTAAATTCCCTTGCATATATGAGGCGCCAACCTCATCCTATTTGGGCCTAATATTAGTGAATTTAATAATTTCCTAACTCTTAGGAACATTATCCAATTTATAATTCCCCTAATATTATAAATAGGAATATAATTGTAAATAGCCTAATCCAATCATCTGTTTAACAATTATCATATATATATTTAAATTTGTCTCACAAATCTAAATATAATATATCTGTAGATAATTAATTCAAGACAAGACTTAATGTCCCACAATAAGTTATGTCTTAAACGGTGTCACAAAAGTGACCCACGAATTAGGGTTAACTCGTGTTCCAGCTTGGCATCTGGTTCCTGCTCATGTGTGACCCAGCAGGCCCCACGTGAAGTTGGCAGTAAATCATCTCATGAATTACAAGTCGAGAGCGGACTCTAGCAAGCCATCACGACTACCCAAGACACGTGAGTTATCGTTCTAACCCAAAAAAATGACTTAACCTTAGTACTATCATGTTCTGATCCCTTTTTGTCCTAAGATATTTCGGTAAGGATTAGGCATGGGAAAGTCATCCAAAATCCAAACCTCAACTTTCTCGATCTCCTGAGTAAGTCCCAAATTCCAGTGTGGCCACACATTCCCTTGGACAGACTCGTCGAGGGGGCCAGTTAAATATCTCCCATCTCTATGAGGGACAAAATTCCATCTTGGTCAACCACATTCCTTAGCACGACAATCAACCAAACCCGTACTCAGCCGTTATGGCTACCCTGTTACGGATAACGTTAGACTAAGCCAAAGCTTGACAACTGTAATGCCGGAATAGTCAAGACCTCAGGTCTAAGGGCATCATGACAGATTGTACAGGAGAGACTAGCTAATGACTGAACCCGTGCAGGACTCTCCGGGTCGGTCCAGCAACTTGTAACTCTTACATAATTGCACCATGACTCTCGTCCCAGCATCTAGTGCGTGCATCTCATACACCGAGGTCATGCTGGTCTTAGTTCGATTCAAGCTCCCACTCGAATGAGCGACCAGGGACTGTTTTAGATTAACTATCTCATAATTAATCATGGACTGTTATCATAGTAAACATGCTAATAATATGATAACCATTAATTTATCTCCATAAATTAATTGATATGTTCCCAACATATCTAAAGGATGATTGACCCTAGGGCACAATCTCCATCAAATTCGTGGGTCACATGGGTGACACCGTTTAAGACATAATTGACTGTCTTGGGACATGAAATATTGTCTTAAATAATTATTTACAGATATATGATATTTAGATTTGTGAGACAAATTTAAATATATATAATAATTGGTAAATAGATAATTGGATTAGACTATTTACAATTATATTCCTATTTATAATATTAGGAATAATAAATTGGATAAGGTTCCTAAAAGTTAGGAAATTATCAATTTATTAAATTCACTAATATTAGGATAATGGGACTGAGGTTGGCGCCTCATGAAAGCCTATTTTAATTAATAGAAATGTTTTATTAATTAAAAGTCATGGCTTGAAATTTGAAATTCAAATAGATTTGATCTAGATTTCGAATGATTGAATTAAATATATTAAGGTAATATTTTAATTCAACAATTATAGGGTAAGTCGAATTCTAGGTCTAAATTGGATTTAAATATTAGTGTAATATTTTAATTCAATAAAGACTAGAATTCAAAATTCAAAAGATTGACTTAAAGATATTATGGTAATATCTTAAATCAATATTGTTGGAAAATAACAAATTAGTTATAACTTCCTAAGGGTTAGGATTGTTATTTTGATTTATAAAATTCCAACAAATTTGACTAGGGGATGGCGCATGGGTGAGTATCTTTTGGAAGATTTGATCTTCCAATTTGATTCTCCAAGATTGCATTTGAATTCAAATTATAATATTAAGTTAATATTTTAATTAGGAATTCAAGACCTAAAATTGTGATATTATTGTAATCTCATAATTTTATAATTTGATAATCCTATAAGTTAGGGATTCCCTAATTATAATTATCAAACTCCCCAAACCCTATATATATATGTTAGCATAAGTCGACTTTCATAAGCCTCATGTACACTTGGGAAAATTCGACTTTTGCCTAGCTAATTCACAAGAGCAAAATCCGATTTTGAGTCTTGGTGAAGAGATAGAGCAAACACAACCTTATTTTCTTAGAGAGAGAAAGTGGCGCAAAACCTAAACGGAGTTTTAGGGTTTGTGCAATTAGGTTGTGAGATCAAGAATTTGATTCTTGATCATAGGCTTCATCTTGTTCTTGGGAATTCAAGAATTGTTCTTGAGTTCAAGAACACCGTAGATAGAGGTCTCTGGTTCACTTGGAGAAGTGAAGGAGGCTAGCACCTAGGCATCTCCAAAACTGTTCGTGTGGATCACCAGCGGAGGGAGCACACTTGGAGTGGACTCCTCAGCATCGTAGACACAAAAGTTGTCGATCGAATTTGCGTAAATCTCTAATCCTTTTACTGACACAGATCCATATAGCGGATCATTGGGAAAGAAATCACTGTGCGCCTGTTTGTTTTTGGTTTTGCGTTTAAATTTTTAAATTCCGTTGCGTTGTGTGCTATGTGATTTCCCAACAGCTTGATCTCGAACAGTTTCATCGGTTCAAACCACGGTGCATAATGAAGGAACGAACCCATAAACCACGGAGGAGCAGCGAAGGCCGAAAAGCCGTCAATTTTTTGCCTGAAATCCAGAAAGCTTGGTCGCGAAGGAGGAAGGAAGAAGAGAAAACGGCTAGAGGTCGAATTGAGGCCTGAACCGTGAACGAAAATGAGATAGGAAACATTAGGGTTTTTGTTTTTTTTAAAATTTGGACCGGTGAAACCGGTTCATGGTTCACCGGCCCAAGCTGACCCGGGCGAGTTGACTCGGTGACCTGCCGGGTCAGCTGCATAATGGTATATTGCCTTCTTCTAGACTGGGCTTGTGTCTGGTTCAACCGGCCGATCCGGTCCAATTTTTTCCATTATGATCATAGCAGTCATCATCATTAGTCAATATCAACAATACTGAACATCATACTTACATACCTCATCAGTATATAATATCGTAACATGTAATCAGAGAACATACCGTAATCATCCGTATTCATGCACATATGCAATACTTTCATCATCTTTCCATTATCATAGCTAGCCACAACAGAAACAACAATTGGCATTCTGAAGCGTCCCCCGACATGTACACGAATCCATGGTTCCATCATAACGTATCCGAGACACGTAATCATATCGTGTCCAAGATACGTAATCATACCATGCCCAAGGGATGTAGTCATGCAATGTACCATGTCTAAGACATGTAATCATGCATCATACAACATACCATGTCCAAGACATGTATTCATGCAACATCATCATGTACATATAAATGTTCATTATTCATCATTCATCATTACTCTTTCATCATTCATCATACTCATCATATTCATCATATTCATCATGTATCATACATCATCATCATATTTATCATACACAGGCATCATCATCATATTTATCATACACAGGCATCAGGCTTACCTGAACACACAATGGACTTAACATGGTATTTAATCATCACAATTCATAACATTTTACTCCTAATTATCCTCAATATCATTTCCATTAAACATAGCACTAACAATAGTGCAATTTGGTCTCTCTCTATGGGAGTTTCGGTGGCGAGATACCCCTAATAGTAACACTAATCATCATCTTCTTCCTAGTTTCAGTTTATTCACTTTAGTCCCTAGTCATATTCATATGAAATCTGGAATTAGTCAAATTTAACATACATCAATTATCATGTCTCATGAATTCAACTAATCAATCAAATCACACATACAATACCATTTCATCATCAAACAACATACTTTCATTTTATGCGATTTAGTCCCTGGTCAGATTCAAAACACTTCCAAATCTTACCAAATTTCATATGCACCGATTATCAAGTCCCTTAAACATAACTATACCTTTATATTAGACATGCAACTCAGTTTCATCAGCAAAATCATTCTTTATATTTTGTGTGTTTTGGTCCCTGAACAAACCCAAAACTTCACCAAATTCGTTCAAACTTCATACACACTGATTATTATGTTCCATAAACATAAATATACCATTAGATCAAACATGAAACTCATTTTCATTATCAAACTCGTACTTTCCAATTTATGCATTTTGGTCCTGGTCAGACTCAAAAATAATCCAAATTCAACCAAATTTCTTATTTACCGATTATTTCACTTCATAATCACAAATCTAGTCTCAAAATATACATGCAAATAGGTTTCATCACCAAACTTGAATTCCATAATCATACTTTGCATAAACTGATAAAAATACCAAAACATGCTTAGATCTTCATGGATTTCACTTATATGATGTAAAGCATCATGGAGATAACATATTGCATCTCATATTTGACATGGAACCTAATCCATAATCACAATCAGTTAAAACAATGGGATAAGGACTAAACTGCACACATAAGACACAGTTTTGGAAGTGAAGAAAAGAGATTCAAGGAGAGATTAGAGTTATCCTACCTTTGGGATTTGAAGAAAGTCGAAGAACACAGCTGCTGGTAACTTTCTCTCTCTAAAATCCCGACTCTCTCTCTCCAAAATCGAAGAAATGAAGCAAATTGATGAAATTTTGGACTCAAATGCATATTTAGAATCAAAAGGCTTCCCGCCGTGGGTCTTGATGCAGCAGGTGTGACGACGGGTTTTCGAAATTAATTACAAAAATGCCCTTCCATAACATCTGTCCATAATTCCACTTTTCAGCCATCAAATCATCTTTCTTCCATGCATTTAAGCCCTTTTACCTTTGCAGTTAAGTCCATGAAATCCCAAATCCACATTCCTTGATCCATCTCTCGTCCCATACCATCAATAATACATCATTCCTCATTCAATTGAACTTTCCAAAGGTTGAGGTGTTACAAATGACATAGTGATGATTTTTTGGTTTTACATGTGGGTGATGAGTCGGCCCAAAGGAAGATTCATTTCTTTATATGTTATTTTAGGGGAAAATGTAACAAGACCCGTTAAACTTTGGGTCATTTGGAAGTAGATCCTTAAACTATCAATTTTGAAAAACAAATCCTTAAACTTTGAAGGTTTAGGAATTATATCCTTCCATCCATTTTTTCACTAACATTGTTAATTTTTATTAGGATAAATTACACTTTAGTACCATGTGATTTGGCCATATTCCACTTTGGTACCCTATGGTTTAAAAAGTGACATTTTGGTACCCTGAGCTTTAATTCTGTTAGAAAGTTAATAGAAATTGAAATTTTTGGAGCTATTTTGTAATTTTGACCATAAAAACATTTTCAAAAAATACATATAGAACCTCCAATATTTTTAGAAAATTATAAATAGGTCCCTGGATACATATTATCTAGGGACTAAAATGAAAACTATAAAAACTTTTTGGGGTAAAAATATAATATTTGAATAATATAGGGCAGAAGATAGAATTACAAAACAATCCCAATTCTGGAAAAAATTTTGCAATCTATTCCTATTACTATCTAAAATTGTGTTTTCAAGGACTATTTTGAAGATATTTAAATATTTATGGGTGTTTTAGTAATTTCAACCTCTTTTTCCTGCATTAAAATTTTCTTTTATCTCCCAAAGATGGTTAAAATTACGAAATAGTCCAAAAAATGCCAATTTTCGTTAATTTACTGACAGAATTAAAGCTCAGGGTACCAAAGTGTTAACGAAAAATACCACAGGGTACCAGAATGTCACTTTTTAAACCATAGGGTACCAAAGTGGATTATGACCAAATTATAGGGTACCAAAATGTAATTTTTCCTAATAATAATTAATACCATTAGTGAAAAAACGGACGGAAGGATTTAATTCCTAAATCTTCAAAGTTTAAGGATTTGATTTTCAAAATTGATAGTTTAAGGGTCTACTTCCAAATGACCCAAAGTTTAAGGGGTCTTGTTACATTTTTCTCATTATTTTATTATCAATGTTTGATTACTGCATTAAGATATCACTTACAAGTTAATTATTTTGTCCAAAGATGAAATATTAATGGAGTGCCCAGCATCTTGAGATGGGGTTATCGATATTTTTTAATTTAGTATTCCATTTTGATATTACTCTAGTATTAATGTGAGTTAGTTGTTTTGTTCTGTATTCAGTTTCTAATATAAATGCCAACATCAATTCGGTTCCTACGTTAAATGGCGCAAATTTTAAGGCATGATAAGAGAGTCTTTTGATCACTCTCGGAGTCATGGATCTGGACTACTCATTAAGGGTACCTAAACCCACTGATTTAGTAGATGAGAGTACCTCAAATCAAGTGAGGGAGATGGAAAAGTGGAAAAGGTCCAATCGCTTAAGTCTAATGATCATCAAACGTGCCATCCCAAAAATTTTTAGGGGCACTATGTCTGATGTAGTGGTTACATCTAAGGGTTTCCTTGAGGATCTTGAGAAAAAGTTTGTTAAGAATAAAAAGGCTGAAACTAGTACACTGTTAACAAAACTTATCTCTATGAAATACAAATGATAAGGAAACATAAGGGAGTACATTATAGAAATGTCTCTGATCAGCCCAAAAGTGAACAAGTTATTTGGCCTTCTTTTAATGTGTTTATAATAATAATATATTATAATTAGACCAATTAATATGCTAAAGGCTACACTAAGGTATGGTGGAATAAAGTGGATAAAATAGGTTAATTAGCGTTTATTTATTGTATTTTATAAATAAGTTCTATTTAATGGGTTTTTAGTGTTTCAGATATCCAAACAGGGTTTAACCAAAGGGAATCATCCAGAATCAACGAGAAGTAAGAATTTGTATGATGTTCGAGGATCAAGATGATTGACTTAAATAAATCTATGGACATGGGAATTTAGTACGGTTCGATGCGAGAAGAACGAACTTTGAATCAGCCAAATCGGAGTTCCAGAGAGCCCGAACGATGCGTTTTCGTAAAACTACGCAGTCAACGTGTTTTGGGCCACCACATTAGGCCGCCGGCGCACATGACGGCGCAAGCCCAAATTGCGTGTTTCACTCAAATACGTCAAGAAAAGATGCGCCGTGACATGAGACGCGAAGAATTCCAACGACGCGCGTAAACTTGAGCTTCAAGATATGTTTTGGATGGCCAGGATTCAAGATATCAAGATACCATCCAATGGCCCATATTCCTTAACTTGGGGATCGAGCATACTATTCAGGACTATAAATAGAGATATTTTGGTGCGCCATCATGTTGGGCCGCCGACGCAGACGACGACCCAAGTCCAAAATCATCCCTTAACTTGCGGACCAAGCATGCTACTTAGTACTATAAATAGAGAGCGTCATTCTACGCTCAAGGCATCCGAAAAATGCCCCAGCACCTCAACTGGTGGCAAAGTAGAGTAGAGTAGTGTAGCTGTCAATAGGTCTCTATGATGAGAGCCTAAACACCATTTGTCCTAGAGGAGTATCATGAAGGAAGACAGAGTTCATCGTTCTTCATAGTCCAGGGAGTTGTTGTTTAATTATGCTTCTTCGTTAATTGTTCTTAGATCTAAGTGTTTTATTTCAAAGTACAATTATATGTTTGGATTGATAGTTCAATACTTTATTACTGATGAGACCTTGGTATTCCTGGAGTTTACCTCTCTCACGATTAATAAAGTTGCTTTTTAGGGTTTGCTAAAGAGTGTTCTATCTATCTTAGGAAATATAATTAGGATTGTTCTTATATTTGTTTATTGTTCCGATGTGGCAATAATATAGATTGCCCCGAAGAGTTTTGACAAATTGCTCATAACCTAGTTTGGCTGAGTGCTGGATTCTAATTCTATATCTTTCACCATGGTTCTTAGTTATATTCGAAGTTTCGATAATATCTTTGAATGTGGTTTGTGACATAATTAAAGTGACACTTCAATCCCGTATCTTTATGAACTAGGAAGGTAGAATTCATGATTATTCTCTAGGATATCTTTATATTATTGTTTATGTGTCTTTATATAATTGTTCCTATACTTATCTTTATAGTGTCACCTAAGTTCATAGATATTCATATAAATAATAGTTGTCTTTAACCACAAAGTTCCGTGAGAGATTCGACGTTGGGTTAGCATCTATACTATATTTTAATAAATGTAGTTTATACTTGCGAGGCTCGAGTATAAATTTAATTTGATTCGTTTGGCACTTCATGACAAAGTTCTCGGTCAGTCTCATCTTGCTTCAAAATTGAAAGCACTAAAATTGGACTTGTCTGAGGACTTATAAGTGCATTTGGTTTTGATATCTCTTCCTTCACAGTTCAGTCAATTTAAGGTGACCTATAATTGCCAAAAGGATTCTTGGTCACTTAATGGGCTCATATCTTACTGTGTTGAAAAAGAGGAGAGGTTGAAGCAAGAAAAGACAGAGAGTGCTCTTTTAACTACTGCTTCAAAAGACAAGAAGAAAGACAACAAAAAAAGGAAAACTAAAGAAGCTGAAGTTATGGCACCGCAAAAGAAACAAAATGAGGAACAAACTCAGGATGGTTATTTCTTTTGTGGAGCTAAAGGTCATGTGAAGAAGCATTGTATCAATTATCACGCTTGGCGTGCTTAAAAAGGTATGCTTCTTAATTTTGTTTATCCATAGATTAATTTGAATTCGGTATATAGACACGTATGGTGGGAAGATTCAGTGCAACAATGCACATTAATGTGTCTATGCAGGATTGCCTGAATTGTCAAAAGCCAAATGATGGTTAAAGACACATCAATGTAAGGTGAAGACAAGACGATTGAGGTTGAATCATTTGGGCATTTGGATTATTGTTAAGAACCAATTTTATTTTAGTTTTTTTAGTTTTGATTGAGACTTTTGTTGCTTTGTTATTTCACAAGAAACTTATTTTGGTTTCGGCATTGAACAAATTAAGTTATTGTTGTTTATTTGTAAATTGAAGTATTCATATCTTTCGCAATTCAAATTTGGTTGATTTGGGTTCTTTATTAGGATTCAATATGCATGTTGTTAAAAGATAAGGGAGAATAGACCCAAATTAACCGCTAAATAATTCAGCTTCTTTGCGACACAAGAGATTGAGATATATCTCCAATTAGACACTTGTGTTTGTTTCTTGATTGGGTACTCCAACAGATTCTGAGGTTACAAATATTATGATCCCACAACTAAGGTTATTTTTTGAGATGGTAATTCCTGGTTCTTTGAGGATGTTGAGTTTGCGGGTAGAGAAAGGATTAATGAGTTTGTGGGTGGAGAAAGGATTAATATTTCTCAATTGCAATCGATGATTATCAGGAACAGTTTTATAATACATGGTATTTTTCGAGAAGCAATTCTAGTTCAAGACAATGTCATAGACCTCCCTATTCAGGATTAAGAAATAATTTCAGAAGGACAAACTCTACAACCTCTAGAACCATTGTCATTAAGGAAGTCGGCTAGAGAAGAAATGTGTAATTTCAATTATTTGCAAATTAAAGAAATATGTTTATGGACTTAAGTAAGGGTCTCATCAGTGGTACTACAAATTTCATCAAGTTGTCATCTCGTTAGGTTTTGAGATGAATTTGGTTGATGATTGTGTATACATAAATTCAGTGGGAGCAAACAGTTTATTTCTGATTTTATATGTTGATGACATATTGTTTGCCAGTAACAATATAGAATTGTAGCATGAAACTAAGACCTTTCTAGCAAGAAATTTTTAGATGAAATATCTTGGTGAAACAACTTTTGCATTAGGCATTCAGATACATCGGGATCGCCCTCGTGGTGTTCTTGATTTATCGCAAGAGACTTGTATCGAAAAGGTTCTTAAGAGAAATGGCATATATAATAGTAAACCAGGTGATACCCATATGGATAAAGGAGACAAGTTTAGTCTTGATCAATTCCCTTAGAGTGATTTTAAGATAATTTAAATGCAAAAAGTCCCTTATGCTTCGGTAGTAGGGAGTCTTATGTATGCATAAGCTTGTATCTAGATATTGATGTTGGGCAAATATTTGAATCCAAGTTTGGATCATTATAAAGTAACCAAATGTGTATTACGGTATTTACAGAGAACAAAAGATAATATACTCATATACAGAAGGTCAAATAAGGTTGAGATCATTAGGTATTCAGATTCTGACCTTATGTATTGTGGAATATAACTGCGAAATTTCGTCACGAGGCTGCAGGTTAGGAATGGAATTGAAAGACCACTTAAGTTTATGACAATAAATCTGCAATTTGATATTCCAACAAGAATAGGAATTCCACAAAGTCAAAGCACATTGACATTAAGTTCCATGTTGTGAAATAAAGGGTTCAACGTGGTCAGGTGTCTATTGAACATATTTGTACAAACTCCATTATTGCGGATCCGCTTACTAAGGTTTGCCTCCCACAGTCTTTCGTGAGTATACTGCTCATATGGGAGTTAAGGCATTTAAGGAGATTCAGTTTAAATGAGAGTTTAAAAAGTTGTTCTTTTGTTATAGACAATTTTTATGGCATTTCGGTTTAAAGATAGTCAGTTTATTTCCTGCAGAAATAAGGTTTCAGTTGAAACTTCAAATGTAATTCAGCTCGATCTGATAAAGTTTTAAGGTGGACCATTTGGAAATAATTATGAACAGATAATATTAAATATTATTTCCACGCCACATATCCATACTTGATCTACGTCATTTGATTGTGTTGATATATGCGATCAATGAAGGTTTAGTTAATGGATGACATAAATGTGACAAAAATCGCTTTGGTCCTTGTATTGGTAGAGTTAATGGATGAGATTGTTGAGGCATATTTTGGTAATTTCGTTTGATATCAAATTTTTAGTTTATAAGGTTTTACAGTGACACTCATGTTGGGAAATCACAGAGGGAGCGCAGCGGAAGGAAAATTTAAAATTTTGGACTAAAACGCAATTAAAACTAAGAGCTAACTCTGTGATTCCTTCCAGGATCCACTAACTATGTTTATACCAGATTAGGAAAGATGTTTACCTAGTTTTGATCGGTGACTTATCGTATTCGCGAATTTGAGAAGTCCACAGAGTGTCCTTCCTCTACCAGTAATCCACACGAGCAGTTTGGCAGATGCCTAGGTGCTAGCCTCCTTCACTTCTTCCCAAGTGAATACGGGAACTCTATCTATGATTCTTGAATAATCAAGAACTGTTCTTGATTATCAAGATTGATTGGGAAGTACTAATATTATCAGGTGCAGGTCCAATTCTCTTTCTTCAAGAAAATCGACTCACTCTCATAATATTAGGACTAGGCGATTTTTCACTCTCTATAGATGCTCTAGGCGAAATTCTTGGTCTGACCAAGAATTGATCTGTGTTGTGAGTTATCTCTGAGATAGGCGCCTAGTGCCTCTATTTATAGTGTTCTCATTCCTAGTTTTAGGGAATCCTAATCCAATTAGGATATCTCTAAGATATGGGATATCTTTTAGATATCTCAAAATATCTTTTGATTTATAATATTAAACTTAATATTATAATTCAAAAATAAAGCCCAATTTTCGAATTTGACCTATCCAAGATCAAATCTTGGATCAAATCTTGATTTGCTCAAATCCTATTGGTTGGAATGAGTCATGAGATTTTGATTTTATAATTTAAATATTACTTTAATAATTAAATATAAAAATCGACTTTAGCCTAGACCCAAACTCTAAAATGCAAGATCAAATCTTCCATCCCAAGAAAGGGGGTAGGCGAAATTCTCATGGAGTTTTTGGAGGAATTTTATAACAACCCAAACTCCTTAGGTAGTTATAACTAATTCCTAACAATTTTGAATAAAAGAATTACCTTAATATCTTTTAATTCAAATCCTATATCTTTTCCAAAAGATATTTATCTTATCTTTATTTAATTAATAAAAACAATTTCTATTAATAAAAACAAAGATAATGAGGCGCCACCCTCATCCTTTTATTTCCCAATTTTAGTGAATTTAATAAATCAATAATTCCCTAATTTTTAGGAAACTTATTTAATTTATTTATTCACTAATATTTTAATTGTAAAACTATTTAACAATTAATTTAAATTTAAATTTGTCCAACAAATTTAAAACCTCAATCATAGATATTTATTTAAGACAAGATTTAATGTCCTAAGACATTTAACTATGTCCTAAATTGTGTCACCTAAGTGACTCACGAATTAACCCTAATTCGTGTCCCAAAAATTAGCATCTTGATCCTGCTCATGTGTGACCCAGCAGGCCTCACGTGAAGTTGGCAGCAAATCATCTTATGACTCACAAGTCGTGAGCGGACTCTAGCAAGCCATCACGACTACCCAAAACACGGGAGTTATCGCTTTAACGTTTTAACGATTTAACCTAAATACCACCTTGTCATAATTCCTATTGTCTCACGATATTTTGGTCATGGATCAGGCACGGGAATGTCATCCAAAATCCAAACCACAACTTTCTCGATTTCCTGAGTTAGTCCCAATTCCCAGCGTGGCCACGCATTTCTTGGACAGACTCATCGAGGGCGCCAGTTAAATATCTCTCATCTTAAATGAGGGACAAAATCCCATCTTGGTCAACCACATTCCTTTGCACGGTAATCAACCAAACCCGTACCTAGCCTGTATGGCTACCCTGCTACGGGTAACGTTGGACTAGGCCAAAGTTTGACAACTACAATGCCGGAATAGTCAAGACCTCAGGTCTAAGGCTATCGTGACAGGTGTACAGGAGAGGCTCGCTTATGACTAAACCCATGCAGGACTCTCCGGGTCGGTCCAGCAATTTGTAACCCTTACAAAATTGCACCATGGCTCTCGAGAAGCATCTAGTGCATGTATCTCTATACACCGAGGTCATGCTGGTCTTAGTTCATTTACGTTCCCACGTGAATGATCGACCAGGGACAGTTTTAGATTAATTATCTTATAATCAATCAAGGACGCTATCATAGTAAACACGCTAATAATATGATAACAATATAATTTATCTCTATCAAAAATACATATGTTCAAATAACACATAAATAAAATGATTGGCCCTAGGGCACAATCTCCATCAACTCAATTATAGTATAATGTATATTTTATGTAGTCCAAGTGAGAGATTGTAAGGTTTATGGACTTATATAAATATAATAAGATATTAAATTAAGTGTCTAATGCTATCATATTAAGGGTGACCCAAATAGTTTTTAATGAGCTCAATAATTTAATAAAGTATGGGCTTATATGTGTGGAATGTGGATACTCAGGTATAATTTCCAATTTTATGATGGGCTAAATTGGAAATAAGAAGCCTTGTGCAAATATATATAGGGTTATGGTCCCCAAATTGGGAGCAAGGGTTTCTTCACTGTATCCCATCATCAGAGAAGAGAGACTTTCTTAAGGAAAACTATTGTTCAACAATGTAGAAGACCAATACCCGAAAGATCCAAAGACTTCTGTTATCATGGAGAATTCAGGTATGCCTCCGCATCTATTGTTTGTATTCTTGATGATTTGACATGATTGATCTTGGGGTTTGAAGTTCTAATTTAGGGCTTTCCCTAACATGTGGCATTTAGGGTGCTAGAAGCAAGATCAGGAACACTTTCCTAGTGACTAAGCAAGTTTGGGTCCCAAAATGATCCTTGAAGGGAATTAATGGTGAAAGGACCCAAAGAAAAGTTTGGTACCTGAAATGTTTCTTTGCGTAAGGAACCTAGTCAAGGCATGAATCGTATAAGGAACTCAAACAGGAATCAAGCCTTGAGGAATCTAATCATGAATAAAGAAGGAAGTTGTTGTGCTTAATACTTATGGATGATTCAACAATTAAAGAATCTTGGACTAAATTTTGAAAAGGACATTAGGTATGCTTGAGGACTCATTGAAATCCAAGTTCCTAAGGTATGCATATTCCATATACTTTCTTTGGAACTCTTCATGATTATTTCGAAAAGGGAGTCAATATATATTTGCAAAGTTAAGGTAAGGTTGACAAAAGGAAGAGGACAAACGTTGAATTCCTTTTATTTCCTTGATGTTTATTGTTAACAGGAGGAATTTAGAAAGGATAAGGAACTTGAATATGGATATGTTACTGTTTTAGTTCCTTGTCTGGATATTCTATGCTAAGTATGCTTGCAAGAACCCTGATTGATTCATAAACCCTTTTTGATCACGTCGAAGGGGGAGAAGTATGTAAGTTTGCACTACTTAAGTTCGAAAGGTAATATTTATATCCCTTATCTATTTATTTCATCGAATGGGGGGAAGAAAAACATAAAAGGGAGTGATATATTTTGAAATAGATCGGGGGAGGAACCTTTGTTTAAAGATCGTCATGTGTTTAAGGAATTTGTTATATAAGAACCCCTCTCATCTCTATGCAAACTCAAATTTTCCCACTATCAACAAAACGGAAATTGTTACACTAAATTTTGTATTTTTTTATTTTCTGATTATTTTAATTTATTATGTATATTTTTGTTTTTGATAACTTGCAAAAATTTTGTTTTATGGATCAAAGTGCAAAATGTTATTTCTTTTATGGACCAATTTTAATTGTGATAAAATTAATATTTTGCATATGTTATTTGTTCTTGAAATCTGATTTATTTATTGATTTGCTTTGATTATTAGTGATTTGTTTCATTGACTTTGATTATTAAATGAGTGATCATGAATATGATTAATTGTACATTTATGAGTGTATATATTTTGGACTTTATGACAATATCTATTTTTAGTATGAATCAATTTTGTATTAATGATTTGAATTTATGAATTTTTGAATTTAATTTACGCATTTTATTCTTGGAAATATTTTTTATTCATCTCGTATTTAATGCAAAATTACAATCATGTTTAATGATGCACATTTCATAAGTTTAAATTTAAGGAAAAATCTTTATTGTGATTATTATATTTTTCGAAAATATTATTTATGATAGAGGAACATTGATGAACTAATTATAATTGTTAATAATGTGTTGATATATTAGGAATGATTGTTATTGACTTATTTTATTTTTTATTTTGGTAAATCAATCAAAGGAATTTGTTTTCTTAGTTAGAGTTTTATTTCAGGAAATGATCCCTATAAGGAATAAACTAGAATCCGTCAATTTGTTTCCTGACTGCTTGCTGATAAGGAATATTGAAAGAAGTCAAATTGAAAAATCAATTTATCTCTCAACAAATCATCTCACATGGAAGTCAAATGATGATGAACCACAAAAATTGAAGAACATTTACCGAAGAAATCAATTGTTATCATTTGAAGCTTAAATTCATATTATTTCCTTATGGAGCTTCCTAGTTCATCAAGTATATAATGAAAAGCAAGCCAAATACACAAGTATACGGATTACAAAAGAACTATCAAGACTTTACAAGTGCTTAGTGTAGTTACATACATTTGTATTATTCCTTAGTGGAATTATCTGTGTGATACCCATCTCATTGTGAGAAAAACCTCAACTTCTTCTATACCTTCTTAGTTATTTGTTATCCTAGTGGTGGTATGTTGCCTTCTTCGGTTGTTGTGAAACCTTAGGGTAATCTGTGAGTGGTTGCAAGAAAAGAGGAGTGTTATAGGAACCTTGAGACTACCTATGAAGATTCTTTGTGGTGAGACGGTAAAAGATAGTCTTAAAATTGTTTTGGTGATCCTTTGTGAAGGTTGATTCCATTATATTTGTTAGTTTTGCCCATAATATAAAATTCTATTGCTTTGTGCTTGGGTAGTGGGCGTAGGGTAAAGAGTAAATCCTTTGATAGAGACTAATATCTTTATCTGAATCATATAACTTGTGGTGTTGGTTTCTCTATCTATTAACTCTTTTAGTTCCACAATTTACATTTTGAGTTAAGGAAAATGTTTTTGTAAAGAACTCGTTAATGAACCTAACTATAATGAAAAGCTCTTTCTATAAGGAACCAGTTTCATAAGGAATCCTAAACTGTTTGCCGAAAAGTGTTTAAATCCTATTCACTCCCCCTCTAGGATTGTTTCCTTGTGCATTTTGACTAACAATTAAGATCTCTCTACTTTAACCACGATCCTCACAAAATAAGACTTCAAACATTGTTTACTCTAGCTAACTCAAACTATGAGAGACAACTTATATAAGCGGGTTTAACAAAACAGTTGAACATGTACATATTCAAAACATAATCATGCTTGGATATCAAAATGCTTAAATAAAACTCATACTGATCTATAAAGTATTCAATCCCAAACAATCATAGGTGAATTCATTAATAATCACCAACTAAAATCTTTATCAAATAAGCTGGTCGTGACCGACGTGTCACCTGTAATCGCGATACTTAAAGTATAGCCAACACATTAATTCAATACATAAGTCATGTTCATACATAATTGGTTATGAAAACCTAGGCTTTCCAAAGTGTCCTCTCGCGTGCGCACAATCCAATCAGCTTGTCACCTAACGAATCCACCTTAGGCCATCCATAGAATCCACCATGGACATACCCAAATATTCATCGCGAATAATGGGGAGGGTCTCCACCCTCAATGAGTCATGACAAATCACAATATCATAACATTTCACAACATACGTTTATCACATCACTTCTCAATAGAATCAAATTTTCCATTTCCAACACTTCTTAGTAATCAATTTCATATCCCATAAAATGATTTAGTCCACAATTACTTGAACATAATAAAACTTCATCCTATAAGGATATTCAATTCCAAAAGGACCATTCAGTAATTTACTATAAACTATAAAGGACCAATTCATAATTCTCCTAAAATTTAGAAAGACTATTTTGCAATTTTCCGGACACATACTCAAATGACAATTCTCAATTTCTTCTCAACCAAGAGCAACGAAGCCCACTGAAACACTAACAAGAGACATAATTTTCTCTTAATCCAACAATTCTTAATGATAATCAATATAAACTTCAATTTTTAAAACTATAATGCTTCATGATTCTTACTCATGATTTAGTCATTGTAATTTTTTTTTCTCACCACAAACTCATCAAATATACATTAAAAATCAACAAACAACAAATAATAACATCCTTCAACTTTCATTTCATCATGATTCAACAAATTTCAAAACAAACCTATGAACTCTAACTTTGAAAGTAAAGCTTTTAATGCAATTTCTTGACTCTCATAGCCATCATGAATCCACAACCAACTAAACTTTACATAAACATCAAGAAAATCCTAGCAATCTTCATATTTTCAAAAACCCTAAGCATCCAAGGAGAGAAGTAGAGTTTTGAGTGGGGAGAGAAAGACAAACCTTACCTTAGAAGCAAATCAGTCCTCCAAACTTGAAGATCTTCACCTCGAATTTGATCTCGACCAAGCTCCTCCTCAAGTTTCCTCTTCTTCTCTCTTTGGTGCTACCCTTCTCTTCCTCCTCTGTTCTTTTTATTCTGTTGCCCGAAATTTGTCCTCTTCCTACTCAAATATTTAATCAACTTTGGGAAAACTATACTTCTTCCGCCCCAAACTTTCTAATTCCTCTCAAAACACTCCTTTAATACACTTTAATTCAGAATTTAGTTTTTCCATGTCTCCTAATTGCCTCTAAACCTCTCCCAACCATTAACTCAAATTTTATCTATAATTATAATATTTTCGAAATTTGTAGTTTAGTCCTTCCCTCTTCTAAAAATTCCAATTATTCACATATTTACGATATAATTTCCTCCACTTCCATATATTGAGCTTTAGTATTCCAAATCATTCCTGAAATTAAAATTTTCATTGATTAATAATTTTAGAAAAGTTATCTCGGGTATTACATACTTAATCTCCAAGAATATAATATCTTTCTTTGTCATCAACTCTCAATATGGATACTTTAATTTGCATTGTCCGGTAGCTTTGTAATGACATGAATATGATGACTAACGTAACTTTATTGCAAATCTTTCGGGCATTTCTAATATACTTGGGAGGCAGTTACAATACTGCCCTAGTTGGTTTTGTTGCAGCGAAAAGGAAATGTTGACAATTTGATTGGACAATATGTATTCTTTCTTGGGTATGCTCATACTTTAGTTGATTTTGTTTTCTTATCTAGTATTTGTCTTTATCTTTTGATTTTATGTTAAACTTGTTTGTTGTTCTAAGTAGAAAGTTTTTCCTGGGGTGTTGGAAAATCTTCTAATGAGAATAATTTAACAAAATAGTTGTACTTGCTTCAAAAAACATAGAATTTAGCCTCTTGTAGAGTGATTTGTTATATATTAACGATTCAATTTTATAAGGTTTGATATATCTTTTCTATAAGATTCACCATTAAAAATAGCAAAAACTTTTTGCACGATTGATTGTTGTAAAGAGAGATTATAAAATGGAACTTTTTGCATGACCAAAGAAAAAGAGAATATAAATAAAATTTTGATTGGAGCAATTTTAGGGCAAAGATTTAAGAAACTTTATATAAATTTGGTCAAGGTGCAAATTTGGTCTCATATTTTTTGCTAAGTTTCCAATTTGGTTCTTTATCTTTTTTTGTAGCACTTTTAGTCCCATATCTTTGGGCTAGTTTCCAATTTAGTCTCATTTTTTTACGTTGCAGATTTGGTCCCATATCTCTAGGTAAATTGCAGAATTGGTCCTATATATTTGGGTAAGATGCATAAGTGGTCCCATATCTGTACAAAAGGATCAAGAAAAGGTTGATCATTTTACAAAGATGTGAGACCAATTTTGCAACTCAACCAAAAAAATGGGACCAAATTGGGACATTTTGCAAAAATGTGGGACCAAAAGTGTAACAAAAAAACATACAAGACTAAATTGAGAACTCAACAAGAGATATGAGACCAAATTTATACTTTAACATATAAATTTTTTCATAGATTATCCTAGACCGTAAGTGATAGAATCATGGTTGTGAAAACCGGACCGGCCGGTTCAACCGGGGATCGGGCACTAGTCCGGTCCGAGTTACCATGAGAACCAGTTTGCCTGAAAATCGGATAGCAACCGGGAAAACCGGCCAAGAACCGGAATAACCGCTGTGAACCGGCGGTTGAAGGGGTTCCAGCGGTTCATGTAAAAAGGAAAAAAGAAAAAGGAAAAAAACCAGATCTAGTTTAAAGTTCAGTCGTCTTCTCCTCCTCCCTTCAGTTCTATGCAGCGTCGCCGTCGATTCATCTTCCTTGCTCCTCCAGTTTTGTGTTTCGTCTTTGCATTTTCTCCAGTTTGTGAGTCGTTTAGGAAGAAGAAAACTCTCAAACCATTTTGAATGTAATTTTGAAAATAGGAAAGTGGATTCTTGATAGTCATTCTTATCACTTTGGAAATGATGAACCACTTTTGCAAATAATAAAAAGAATATAAATAAAAAAGTTGATTTTGTTGGGAAATCCCCGGGGAAAACACGCAGCGGAAGCAAAACTTAAATAAAAAAAAAACTTGCGCTCCCCAGGGAAATCCAACCCTGAGATCCGCTAGTTGAATTTAAAACCAGATATGAAAAGTGTTATACCTCAAGCTTTCAATCGGATTGGTGATACTCGTGAGTCTAGAAGTCCGTTTGCACGTCCTTCCTCTACCGGTGATCCACACGAACAGTTTCCCGAACACGAGGTGCTAGCCTCCACGCCTCTTTCTCCAAAGAGACTCGGGATTCAATCTACAGTTTGTGAATTTAGGAACTCCTTCTCTGAACTCCAGGCTAGGTGGCGCAAAACTGAGTGTAAGACAGCAACAAAACCCCTTTTGTTCTTCTTCACTCAAGAACCCTAGAACCCACAACTTTCGATTTCTCTCTCTTACACTTAGAGGAAAATCGACTTCTCTCTCTAGGAAGGTGGGTGGCGAAAATTCTCTCTCAACAAGGAGGAAAATCGACTTCTCTCAAGAGCTAGGGTTTTTCACAATGTGCATGACATGACCTATGGAGCTAGGCGACTTTCTTAGCTTATATTTACTAAAATTATAGTAATTTTATAAATATAAAATCATGATATTCTGATAATATCATATCTTTAAGACTTGAATATCTAATTAAAATATT
>QANZ01016714.1:25767-49552 GCA_003254925.1 Chamaecrista fasciculata
GTCTAAGGCGTCGTGACAGGCGTACAAGAGAGGCAAGCTGATGACTAAACCCATGCAGGACTCTCCGGGTCAGTCCAGCAACTCGTAACCCCTTAGGTAATTGCACCATGACTCTCATTCCAGCATCTAGTGCGTGCATCCCTATGCACTGAGGTCATGCTGATCTTAGTTCATTTTCGCTCCCACGAAAACAATCGATCAGTGACAGATTTAGATTAATTATCTTATAATTACTCATGGACGTAATCACAGTAAACATGCTAATAATGTGAAAACCATTAATTTATCTCTATAAATTAATCCATATGTTCATAACATACATCAAAAGGATTGGCCCTAGGGCACAATTCCTATCAGATTTTGGTATAGCCGTATAGGAAAACGCAATGGCTAACCAGTATAATGGCATTAAATGTTTTTTTAATTCTGGAGAAGGGCATAAAATAGTAGAGTAAATTTATTTAGTAAAAAGATTTTTTTAAAAATAAAACAAATCATTAAATAAAATAGTAATAATAATACTCCCTCTGTCCCAAAATATTAGCTTTTTGGAGGATTTTTTTTTGTCCCAAAATATCTGATGTTTTACAAAATCAAAAGAGCATTAATTATTTTTTTACCATTCTATCCCTATTAAAAGTCAAAGATATTAAATTAGTGAGAGTAACTAAGAGTAATTTAATGAGGACAATTTAGTCTTTTAATCTTATTTTCTCTTCAGTTTAGGTAAATTAATCATTTCCTTGTTCTGTGTGTATTTACCTTAAAAAGCAGGTATTTTGGAACAGAGGGAGTATATGTATTATAAATGTAATTTTTAATGATAAAATTAATATGTATTAAATTATTATTATTATATTTTATTTATAGTATGTTAATGTAATATTTTTTAATTTTTTAATTTATTTTTTTGTAAACGGTCCGACCCCGGTTGAACCCTGGTTGGACCATTGAACCTTGAACCCCTCCCTCAGCCGGTTCAATGTCCGGTCCGGTTTTAATGACCTTGGATAGAATTTTCTCATTTTACCAAATTCCCATATCATTTTTATTGGAATGATTTAGTTGTTTTCTATATGTGTATTTTCTTTTAACTACAAGGCATATCGTGCATTTTACATCATGAGCTGGATATATCGTTATTTGATTGAACCCCACTTTAGTCGATGGATTCGTAAACATTGCTTTGAAGTTGAAAAGATTTCTTGATAAACTATGCCCGTAATACTTTAAAATTATTTCTCTTTTAATAATAAATATTCTTTGAAAATAGGAAAGAATAAATAAGAATAATATAGTCTTTTTATCTTCAATTTTTCTAAGTTTAAGATGAATTAAACATTTTCTTGGTCTGTATGCATCCACTAAATTTTAACAGATATTATGAATCGGAGGAAGTATTTTCTAACATTTATTTCTTTTTTCTTCTTCCCAATGCCACAAAAATTTTACAAATCTTTTCTCATATTATACCTTTTTACAGATTTTCTTCACAATGGGGATATGAATTGAAAGACCAAACTCCAACTACAATAATAGACCAGTGTCTCATTGTTCGATGGGTTTCATTAATAATGATATTAATAAACCAACAATATATGATGGGATTCTTAATTTCAACAATCAATATCAATATGGATAAAAATAAGAATGTCCAACTTGCAACAAGTGTTTGTGATGAAATTAGTGCCAGTCATAAAATTATAATCTCTTTTTTAATATATTATAATTATAATTATCTATCAGGATATCATATTAATATAATTTTAAAACTTATTTAAAATAGATTTTAATTATCATAAAAGACAATTGTAACAATTTTACGTTATACTTATCTGTTATGAATTAATTATTATTATAATACCGACATATAATCTAATTAAGAAATCATTGAAATAAAAATACTCTTTACAAAAGACATGCGTTATAAAATCTATGAAAATATGCATTAGTTTTCGCTTTCATTATTTTCTTATTTATTTTCTTTTTGTCAAAAAAATTTACAAAAGTATTTCTCATATATGCTTTCTTACAATTTTTCACATTGAGGATATGAATTTGAAGGTCACTCTCCGACCCCAATAATGTTACGTCGTGTCATTGTTAAATGGGTAGTTTTTCATTAATAGTGATATTAATTAACCAACGATATAAGACTAGATTCTTAATTTCATCAATGCTGAGAAAAATGTGAGACATAGGTCATGTCTCTCAAAATCTACTCAAGTAAATATAGTTTATTGATTTTCTTTTTTTCGGTTAAATAGTTTTTAATTTTTTATACATAACATGTAATTAATTGAATTAAATATAAACATAATTGATAAGGGATTTTAGGCATGTGAATCGAATAAAATTTTTTCCTGAAATATAAAATAGTGAATCAATAATTTGGTTTTAAAAGATTTCCTATAAAGAATTAAAATAAAATATTAAGTCCTTTAAAAATTATAATGATATACTTTTTAGTTTTTGAAATACTAAAATAATATATTATTTAGTCCATGAAAGGATTAATTAATATAACGTTTTGATATTTTATTAAGGATTAAATTGTATATTTTAATATTTAAAGACTGAATTGTCAACTCAATAATCTTTTAGAGGCCAAATTGTTAATTTACCGATTTACTCTATTTATAAATTTTACACATACAACATATCCAATCAATCAAGCTAAGAATTTGTCCTTAATTTGTTGTTGATGGCAAATTAAAAGTTCAAAAATCTTTTCTTATTTTACCAAAAAAAAATTGAAAAATCCACCTCAGATCTCTACCATACAACTACCCGCACCGAATCCCACCTCTTTTCGAACCTTCGGACCAGCCTGTGTGTTCTGTCTTCTATGTAAATATTGCATCAGAATGACTCAAAACTTCTCCCAACTCTTTAATTCCCTTTCCTCACATCTATAGTCATCATCCGCTACATCATCCACCCAATCCCTTATCCTACTCCACTCTCTTATATCACGCCACGTGTCACAACGGGGTATTTCTGTCCTTCTATCTCTCTCTCGCTCATGGGTCCCTGGTCCTACTCTATACACCATCCTCCACCAAACCGAAACCCAATATCTCGACCCTTTGAAACCACCATCTTTCTTTTCTTTTTTTTATTATTGGTCAAAATAGACTTTTGGTCCCATAACTTTTACTTAAATCTCAATTTGGTCCCATAACTTCGTACTCACGTTGCAGATTTGGTCTTGGATAACTTTTGGTCTCATATCTTTTGGTCATGATAGAATTGATCTTATATTTTTACAAAAGGTTCCACCGTCACTCCTACCTGCTAACTCAAAGAAGAGATTGGATCATTTGTAATGCACTACACCTGTAGTGTTGAGAGAGAAAGGAACAGTGAAAGAGAGAAAGTATTAGTGGGACGCACACCTCTAACACTTCCTCTCTTTAACTGTTCCTTTTTCTATTACCACTACACCTATAGTGCACTATAGAGGATCCATTCTCACCTGAAGATATGAGACTAATTATGCACCTGACCAAAATATGAAAATAATTCTGCAACCTAATTAAAACATATAAGACCAATTCCACAATGTGACACAAAGATATATGATCAAAAGTGTAACACAACCAAATCAGCAATTTGAGCAAACGATATGGGATTAAAACATTACTTTTGGACATCATTATTTATTTATTTTTACAATTTTACAACAATAACGGCAACAAAAGTAGCACAAGACAAAACGAGAAGTAATTGGTAGCTTGCAGAGAGAAGCTATCTCATGTGTTTGGAAATATGTAGTATCAGTTATTTATTTATGTGTGTTTTTTTACAATTTTTTGTTGCACTTTTGGTCCCATATCTTTGGGTCAAGATAGAATTGATCTTATATTTTTACAAAAGGTTCCACCGTCACTCCTACCTGCTAACTCAAAGAAGAGATTGGATCATTTGTAGTGCACTACACCTGTAGTGGTGAGAGATAGCACTGTCAAAACGGGCTTAGGCCCGCGGGCCGGCCCCGCCCGCCCGCTAAATGGGCGGGCTTGGGCTTAAAAAATTTGGCCCGTTTAAAAACGGGCCTAAACGGACCGGCCCGTTTAGCCCGTGGACTAAACGGTCCGGCCCGTTTAGGCCCGTTTACATTTTTTTAAAAAAATTTGCATGTAAAAATGTTTAGGCCCGCGGCCCGGCCCGCCCGCTAAATGGGCGGGCTTGGGTTTAAAAAATTTAGCCCATTTAAAAACGGGCCTAAACGGCCCGGCCCGTTTAGCCCGTGGCCCGTAACGGGGCGGGCCGGGCCGGGCCGGCCCGTTTAACAGTGCTAGTGAGAGAGAAAGGAACAGTGAAAGAGAGAAAGTATTAGTGGGACGCACACCTCTAACACTTCCTCTCTTTAACTGTTCTTTTTTCTATTAGCACTACACTTATAGTGCACTATAGAGGATCCATTCTCACCTAAAGATATGAGACTAATTATGCACCTAACCAAAATATGAAAATAATTTTGCAACCTAATTAAAACAACCAATTCCACAATGTGACACAAAGATATATGATCAAAAGTGTAACACAACCAAATCAGCAATTTGAGCAAAAGATATGTGACCAAAAGTGCAACAAAAAAAATTATGAAATCAAATTGAGACCTGAGCAAAAGTTATGGGATTAAAACATTAGTTTGGACATCATTATTTATTTATTTTTACAATTTTTAAAATTTTACAACAATAACGGCAACAAAAGTAGCACAAGACAAAACGAAAAGTACTTGGTAGCTTGCAGAGAGAAGCTATCTCATGTGTTTGGAAATATGTAGTATCAGTTTCCATATAAAGAGATCAACGGTTTCAGTTACATCAGTTTATTTACGTGGAATTTTCGGGACTTCAGGAATTTACACCGGTGGAGTGCGAAGCAGAGGATAATTTCTCGTGTCAGGCTTTTGCGTCACACTCGTCTTTGTTTGTTAACAGACCTTGTCTTGCTTTGCTTTTCTCTGTCTCACTCTCACTCTCTCTCTCTCTAGCTCTTGTTTCTCTCTCCTGTTCTCTCTCTCTACCTGACTAAAATTCTCTTCGTTTATCGTTTTCTCGCTGTAGATCTCTTTCTATTTGGCGTGAATTTCCGGCGAGAATCGGATCCGGCAGTCTAGGGTTTGGGTTATTATTGACCGTCCGATGTGTGGACTTTGACTGATTTCGCCGTGATCGGAGACAACGCCGGAGCAAGCTTTTCTTATTATTATTATGGGCCAGTGCTACGGCAAGACCAATCCCTCCGCCGAAAATGACGACGGCCGGAATACGACCACTATTATCGCCGCCGGCTCCGATTGCCAGCCGCCGCAGTCGCCGTTGCCGTCCGGATTGAAGAATACGCCGGCTCGATCGTCGAACTCAAGCCCGTGGCCGAGCCCGTACCCGCACGGTGTCAACGCCAGCCCCTTTCCGGGTGGTGTGTCGCCGTCTCCGGCGAGAACATCAACGCCGAGGAGGTTTTTCCGGCGTCCGTTTCCTCCGCCGTCGCCGGCGAAACATATAAGAGCGTCGCTGGCTAAGCGGCTTGGCCACGGGAAGCCGAAGGAAGGGCCGATTCCGGAAGACCGGGGAACGGAACCGGAGCAGGCGCTGGATAAAAGCTTTGGGTATAGTAAGAATTTTGGAGCTAAGTATGAATTAGGGAAGGAAGTTGGGAGAGGGCATTTTGGTCATACGTGTTCTGCGAGAGGCAAGAAAGGCGAGCTTAAAGATCATCCTGTAGCAGTGAAAATCATCTCAAAGGCAAAGGTATATATATAGTCAATAGTGTAATTGACTGATTTAATTATCAATCATGTTTTGTTCCTTTTGCTTGTTGATTGGTGTAATTGTCACCGAATTGGTAGTAATTTTCATTTTCTTGGAAAGGTCAATGTTCTTTCTCTTTGTATTTATCCTGTCTGGGCAGTGAAACTTGGACTCTTATGGCATTTGGACTGTTTTGGCTGATATTTGTTGCCTGTTTATCCAAGTCTGTCTTTGCTTGATCTATTGTAAGATGATACTTGTCCTGTAGTTTAGCTTTTTCATTTTTTATTTTTTTTCTTCATATAATGATCAAACTAGGAAATGGTTGGAAAGTTTTCCGACAGAAGTGCAGGAATTTCTGTCAGATTGTAATTCTGGAACTTGTACTTGAAAATGATAAACAACAGGACAATGAATTCTAACAATATAATCAATCAACACTTTGGTCTGGAAGTCACTAGACACGCCATTGCCAACTAGACATGGTACTATGACTTTTTCTGGTTCTAGGACTGTGTTCTGTTTTTCTTTGTTTAAACTTTTAAGTTCCACTTCTAGATTTTAAGCTCACTGTATTTGGAATCAGAGTCATTTGTATTTTCTGTTTGCAATCTAGGAATGCTTATGCTGCATTACTGAGCCACTGGGAGCATATAATAGAGAGTTTCTGAGGGATGTCGGTGTGTCACTACAAGTGTTGTTGAAAGAACAGAATGAAAGATAGAAGGGATATTTTTTATACTTAGTGGAGTTAGCAGTGGCGTTAGATTCACTAGGTCGTACCTTGTCTCTTGCATTTGGACAGATTTGAAAGCATCTACACCTTGAGTTTGTTTGTGCCTGAAGAGAACAATAAATGAAAATCCTTCCGTATGAAAATATATGCATAAGAAAAAGAGTGATATTAGAGAAACTGCTGATGTTGATTAACCGTTGTAAAGGATATTGGGTTTATCCTTGTTTGATGATCTAACTTGTCAACCTTAATAGAAGTTGAAGAATAGCTGACACTATAGTATGTAAATATGTGTAGGTATAGCCTTTGGGATCATGCCCTTGTGTTAGTTGAATATAAAATCTGATTAAGATAATTTTGAATGATAAACTGTTGAAATGGCAATGCATTCTAACATTTATTGGTGTTGATCACAAGACTGTTTTCCAACGTGGATACCTTTTTAGCTAAAAGTATCGTGCAAGTCCTGTGCAGCATATGTCAGTACATAGTTTTCTTGGCTCTTGAGTGAAAGTTCATTCACTGTATGGAAGAGAGTCTCAGAAAAATATTATTATTATTTCCTGCTGCTGTTGCTTGTAAGCTGTTTAAAATACATTGCCTGGTTATTATGTAACTTCCTTTATGATGAATTTATTCACTGAAAATGCTGTTTCCCAACTAATATATTTGAGCTTTTGAATTATCATGTTTGTATCAAGCAGCCTTAGCATATAGGAAATTCAGAGCTTCTTTTACTCTATATTTTGGACATAGTTGGTTTGTTCAGGGGAGTAGAATATGTTAAATATATTTCATGCATATTTTCTCTAATTTTGCTTAGAAATTCTGCTGCCGTGTCAAGAATCTCATGGTATGCAAATTTTTTATGTAATTGAAATGCAAAAGAACCAGAATTTGAGCTGCCAATTCATCTTGTTTGTGGCAACACGCAAATTATTATTGAGTAGTTATCTGAACTTTGTATGTGATTAGTATGTGTTAATACTTATGGTTATCTAAATATGTGGTATGAAGTTCTTTTCTCAGGGAAAAGGTGCATAAATTAAATGCTATTCAGTGTCATTGATAACATGGTTCTTCAGACTTGTGAGGAATCAATCAAAGGAAATCAAATATAGTCGGGGAACCTGTTCTTTAATGAACATCTATCTACAAATTTTACTGGAAAGTTCTCAAGATAGAATCACAATTGACAAAGTAGGGCTGATGTCATTTATTCCTTTTTATTTTTCCCCGATTTTAGTTTTAGTTATAAGCTTACACTGTAGTTCAGAAAATGACATCTATCATGAAAGATTTATGTGTGGTTTGAAGAGATTGTACAAGTCATCAAGGTGATGAATAAAGTAGGTGAACACTCCACCTGTTTCTTTACTTCTTGTTTTGTCAAAATAAGTAAAAAACCATTGTCCTCATCGGATTTATTAGTACTGCAGTTTAATAAAATTTTCTTATTCACTTTAATATATAGCCTGCAATAGTACCAAATAAAATCACAGCTTGATATTCTGCTGGCTCATTTTTGGATATTTAATGTTGCATTTGCATAGCCCCAAGACTGCCCTTCATCATTCATTTCAAATTTTTATTTTAAACTCATGGAAATATAGAAAATAATTACAAATATGTATCCCTGAAACTGATTTGTCTCTTGCCGCTTAAGCTTGAACTTCTTCTCTTATATATATATATTTAATGATTTGTGTTTGACAGTGCGTAAATGTATGACTGCCAGTCAGTAGGTCATTAGATGCACTTTTGTTGTTCACAGATTAATGCTCTTATACCAGATAAATTCACTTAATTTTCGTGATCATGCTTCTATATCAGTAAAAGAATGCTATTTTATGAAAGTTTTCAATCACATTATTTATGGTTATGTCTTGAACATGTAAGCTATTTTGTCAAATAGATCATACATTAATCACGTACTGTCACTTTTTTTCATTTCATTATGTCATGATTATGAACTGTAATATTTATTTAAGTCAGCTACTCCTGCATCTTAGTAAAGATTTATTTGGCAGATGACAACAGCAATAGCAATCGAAGATGTTCGTAGAGAGGTGAAGATATTGAAAGCTCTATCTGGCCATATGCATCTCGTCAAATTTCATGATGCTTGTGAGGATGCCAATAATGTGTACATAGTTATGGAGTATGTTTTTTTATCTTGTTTCCAATACTATCTACATGGAGAATTTGGTGTCAGAATTAGTACACTGAATCTTGAATGTATTTTCTTTGGGCTTTTTTGAAGCAGTCACTTGGAGCTATTTAAATTTTTTGAAGTAATATTCTCCTTCTGTACCTCATTCTATTAAATTTTAAACATGACTCCTGCTAGGCAATGCATGCTAGCAACTTCATTGGTTTTTTCATAAATTGTTGCCTCGTTGTTAGTTGCTGCAATCAATTTCAAGTTTCCTAAGTTTTATTCTTTTGTTTCCTTGTCATTTCCCCAATAGAAGGTTTAATTAAGTTCGGTCACACCTTTTGAATGAATAATTTAATATTTGAAGGTCCTTCCTCATCATAGATGGGGAGCATGCATCTTCTAATTGTAGCATCATAATTTGTTGATCTTTCTGTGCTTTTATTGTCTTATCAGATTATGTGAAGGTGGGGAGCTTCTTGACAGAATTTTGTCAAGGTCAGTTTTTCCTTCAATACTCTTGTGATTTTCTAGTTGATATATTCTCTATTTAATTGAAAAATTGTCTCCTCTATTTTAGGGGAGGAAAGTATACAGAGGAAGATGCAAAAATCATTGTTTTGCAGATCCTAAGTGTCGTTGCTTTTTGTCATCTTCAAGGTGTTGTGCATCGTGACCTAAAGCCTGAGGTTCCTGCTCTAAATCTTTGTCCTTATACTCGTTTGCTATCTTAGCATCTCATACTTGTCTTCATCTAATTTATGAATAAGTATAGAAAAATTGATGCGTCTTTGTGGTTGTTTGTTCCTATTTTGTTTTATAGAATTTTCTTTTCACTACAAGAAGTGAAGATGCTGATATGAAGCTTATCGATTTTGGTCTCTCTGACTTCATCAGGCCAGGTATTAATTAAAGCAATCCTTTATTTTCATTTTCCCGTCAAACTAATTCTTTCCTTGATATATTGAATAGGCATTCGCCACTGAATATGCACCTTGATAGTGCTGCCTTTCTTTGTGCCTAATGTTCTTGTATGAAGTTGTATTGTAAGTTGTGACTGATGGAGCCATTAGTATTTCGAGTGCTAATACATTTGTCCATTTTTTCATTCTTGTAATGCTTTTGGTTTTGGTGTGATTTTTTTTCTTTTCACTCGTGCTTTACACAGTGTTACATAATCTAATTCAATTGTTCATCCATCCTCACCTCTCTGAATCATGTAATCCCATATATATGATATTTGAAATTGCTCAGTATCCCATATTTCTGTAATGGTGTCTTGTCTTACTTTCATAGTCAATATTGATGACTGCTGCCTTTCTTGAGTTTCTTCCATGCTTCCTTGGATGCTTGTGAATTTCAAGTCATATCACTTAAATTTTTCCCTGGATGTTTTATGTGCAGATGAAAGACTGAATGACATTGTTGGGAGTGCATATTATGTTGCACCTGAGGTCCTTCACAGATCATATAGTCTGGAAGCAGATATATGGAGTATAGGTGTTATCACCTATATTTTGTTATGTGGAAGTAGACCTTTCTGGGCTCGAACAGAATCTGGAATTTTTCGTGCAGTGCTCAGAGCTGACCCTAACTTTGATGATTTACCCTGGCCTTCTGCTTCTGCGGAGGCCAAGGATTTTGTAAAAAGGTTGTTGAACAAGGACTACAGGAAAAGAATGACTGCTGTTCAAGCTCTAAGTAAGTTTTCATATCTATTTAACCTTGAACTGTCAGGTTATAAGTGCTGTGTTCTTTCTAATGATAATATCCCTTTTCTTTGCAAGAGACAGATAAAGGTTTAGCGTGTTGACAAAATTTTTTAAAAATTGAAAAAATTAGGTCAGATTGTTGATTGTGGAGTGTCACACACACACACACCCTGACGGGGTGCCGGGGGCTGGGCAAGAAAACAGAAGAAAAAACCAGTCCAGTAACTTATAAACAACCTCTTGTCTCTTTGGTCTTGGTATATCTAGTTCTCTATCACATTTATAGTGAGGTTTATTAAGTCTTCTTATGTGCAGATTTATGTAACCTTTATATTTATTATTTTTATACCTATCTGGACTAACATTAGGCACCCTACCTTTTCTGACACAAATTGTTAATAATACTAGTTGAAGATGATGTGTTTTAAGAGTTTTTTTCAATTTAAAATTTCAAACTAATACATGAGCACTTCTGTTAATGCAGCTCACCCTTGGTTGAGGGATGACAGCCGTCCTATACCTTTAGATATATTAATTTACAAATTGGTGAAGTCTTATCTTCATGCGACACCATTCAAGCGTGCAGCTTTAAAGGTGCTATTCCATCTTCTTAGAGATTCTCATTTTGGATGTTCTGTTATTAGTTTCTTCCACAATAGTTATGTTTTTCCTCTATTTCTGTCTTTCTTCTGCTCTCTCCCTCTCTCTCACACCTGCTTGTGCACAGACATGTTTGCACATGTTCAAGCTGATACGTATTGCATATATCCATTTCTCTATGCAGTCTTTTCTTCATCCTTACCCTTCTTTAATTATGATTTGTTACTCTTGACTTGTTTATAGTTTGTACTTTGACATGCTGCTTAATATTAGAAACCGTTTCTCTCTCTCTCTCTCTCTCTGTGCCCTTTTACACTATTGAAGCATGTATTGTTCCATTTATGCCGGGGTATAGTGGGAAATTCTTGCCTGCCATTCCTTAAGTTGCTTATTTATTTGACAAAATGTTTTTGACTAATTTATTTCTAAACATTTTTTTCTGTTACACTCTAGAAAATCATCTGTTAATGATTTCTTCTCTCTTTGGATGCTTACTACTTATCTTCCTCATTTCTGGCTTCCAGGCCCTTTCAAAAGCCTTGACGGAGGATGAATTAGTGTATCTCAGAGCACAGTTCAGATTGTTAGAACCAAACAGAGATGGCTATGTCTCCCTTGACAATTTCAAAATGGTTATCACTTGCACAACTTGCTGATTGCTTCATAGTTTTCTCTTAATGTTTGTGTGAATGTGCTTGTGCTTGTGTTCCCCGTATTTACTTCAGCATATTTTAATCTATTTATGATTTACTTTCAAAATGAATTTGCAGGCTCTTGTACGTAACTCAACAGATGCTATGAGGGAGTCAAGGGTTCTTGATATTGTACATTTGGTGAGGAATTATTCAAATAAGCTCCTACATATAAGCTCCTACTTTTTTGTAAAAAAATGATGAGAATAGCTCTGCTTACCTGAAAAATTGGGGGCATATTCTGGGGAAGGGGAACATATACATGGTAAATAGGACTGCTGACATTATTTGCAATTGCATTTGTTTTACTGTAAGTATTTGAAACAACCATTAGGAATCTTCTTCATACATGCAAAATTAAATTTGTTTGAAAATTATTATAACATAGGACATATAGCTTATAATCTCTGGAGTTTAATATCTTGTCACTTATATTTGTTTCTAAGAACAACATAAATGTTGCTTCGTATCTTTAGTTCCACGCTCTGGACTAAAAAAATTATTTTCTTTTCTTGCTTGAATAATTTCGTAGATGGAACCGCTTGCCTATAGGAAGATGGACTTTGGAGAATTTTGCGCAGCTGCTATTAGCACATACCAACTAGAGGCACTTGATACATGGGAGCACATTGCATCCACTGCTTTCGAGCATTTTGAGAGAGAGGGCAACCGTGTGATATCAGTCGAAGAATTAGCAAGAGTAAGTGCTATAATTTCTTTTTTTCTTCTTTTCAGTGTTGTGATCAAGTGCGTCTGAGCCTCGAGAATTTGGGTTAGCTATGATTCAAACCTGATCTTGACTATACAATATGTTTCCTCTACACTTAGAGACCCTATATTACCCCTTTCGGTTTCGCTATTAGTTGCTTCTACTAACACCATTTATGTCTCCATTTCTGAATTTATAACCTTTTAATTATGTTCCCAAATATTTTTTTGTTTTTTTTTTGTTTTTGACATACTGTGATTGCAGGAGTTGAATCTCGGTCCTTCAGCTTATTCAATTCTCAGAGATTGGATACGAAACACTGATGGAAAGCTTAGTTTACTCGGATATACAAAATTTTTGCATGGTGTGACAGTGCGTAGTTCAAACACAAGACACCATTAGACTTTAAGTTCTTTGACATAGTTTAAGGTGAGAGGAAAACAAATATGTTAGGTTTGTAGGGATTTTTTTTTTTTCCTTTAACTCTTAATTTTTCTGTCAGGTTGGGGAAAAGAAGAATGTGTATAAAAAAATGTTTGAGCAAGGCCAATATTGGGGAATATTGAGCAATTTTATGTGAAAAATATTTGCTTTTCACCATATATTTACTGATAATATGTTTTAAGGATTTTAAACCAAGGATGTTCATTAATTTCTGAAGAGCCAAAACCAAAAGGATTGCATGTTATCAAAACTCTACACTATAGATATTCACCAAAATGAATGCTAAGATTTGGAATCTACTATTATTGAATATTGATATTCACTTAAATGAGTTTTTGTCCATTTCAGTGCAACTGAAAATTTTCAATTTTAAAATATTGGGTTATTTAACTTAAGGATGTATCAAACGAGATATTTAGTTTATGAAACAAATATATATAATTTAATCTTTGAAAGATAGAAGAATTGATAATTCAATCTTTAAATGTTTAGTTTACACACCTCAATCTTTAAAAGTTGTAGAGTTAATACGATTCAATCTCAAACTTATGTTTAGGGATTGACTTCTATGGATATGATTAAAATATAGACAAGTATTTTTTATATTCTTAAAATATGGAGTCGATATACCTTAACATTTTTATAGGTTAATTATACTTATAATCTTTTTTTTTTTTTATCAATTATACTCCGATTTGCGGATACAATTTACTTAAATATGAATTATCAAGGATATAATTGACTCAAAAAAAAATTTGGGGTACAATTAAAATTTAAAACTGACTTTATACTTTAGGCCTTAGGTTTGCTTTAAAGTATATTAGTTTAATAACTTCTCAGGATTAAAAAACATACAAAATAGAACTTTAGGGATTGATTAGTTAAAATTCGTTAATTCGTGTATTTTTCTGAAGTTAATTTATATGTTTACGCAACTAGCACGTTTTCATCTAAATGGCAGGCCTGCACAACAATGTCACCATATTGAATTTTCTTTGTGGAATTCTCAAGTATGATGATGGTGTAAAACTCGTGTAGTCAAGAGTTTCGTCCCACTTACTCAAAAAACTTCACTTTCGTAGATGTCTTAATCATAAAAAATACGCTAACCTCTTTCCTTTAGCATGATGATGGTTGGAATTATTGGATTACTCTGTGACCATCAGCAGATTTCAAATTTTATTTTAGGTTAAATGGTCATTTTGGTCCTCAGACTATGAGATTAGTTTCATTTTAGTCTTCAAATGATTTTTTGTTATGTTTTGGTCCTCAAACTATGAGGTCAGTTTCATTTTGGTCCTCAAACAATTTTTTGTTTCGTTTTGTTCCTCAAACTATGGGATTAGTTTCATTTTGGTTCTCAAACTATTTTCTGTTTCGTTTTGGTCCCCAAAATGTGATTTCATCTATTTTTTTCTGTTTTTTCTAACTTGGACAATTGAGATGAATTATTTCTCACTTATATCTGTCATAATAAGCGATTTGACAAAGTGAGAAAGGAAAATATTCATTTTTAGTTACAAATTAGAGATAAATTTACGGTTGATTTTTCTTTTAAAATGTGGAAATTTTCCTTTCTCTCATTGCGAATTGCCAACTCACTTATTATAAGTTTGAGGACCAAAATAAAATAAATTTATGGTTGATTTTGCTTTTAAAGAATGAAAATTTTTCTTTCTCTCTTTGCCAAACCACTAATTATAAGTTTGAAGACCAAAATGAAACATATATGAAAGTTTGAAGACCAAAACAGAATAAATGTGAAAGTTTGAAGCCTAAAATGAAACAAATGTGTGAAAGTTTGAGAACTAAAACAGAACAAAAAGTAGTTTGAGGATCAAAATGAAATTGAATCCATAGTTTGAGGATCAAAATCAAACTAACTCCCTAGCTTGGAGACCAAAATGACCATTTAACCTTTATTTTATATAATTTTTCTTATTTTAATTTAATATCCTATTAAAAATTAGGGTAAATTACACTTGGGTACCCTTTTCTATGGACCGATTTCACTTTAGTACTATATTCTTTCAAAAGTGACACTTCGATACTCTGTTCTTTGCACTATTAACATTTTGGTAGCCAGTTCTTTCAAAAGTAACAATTTGATGCATCGTTAACACTTTGGTACCCTCTTCTATGAACTGATTTCACTTTGGTACCAAAGTGTTAACGGTGCAAAGAACAGTGTACTAAAATGTCACTTTTGAAAGAACATGATACCAAAATGTTAACGATGTAAAGAACAGGATACCAAAGTGTCACTTTTGAAAGAACAAGGTACTGAAGTATAATTTACCTTGAAAATTATCTACTTGGTTTCTTCATTTTTTGGATCTCTACTTGAAAACCACTAGTAAGTAATTATATAACATCTCTATTTTATGCTATGAAATCACTTAGTTAAATAATAACACAACAAAACAATGAGAATACGTCCGCATCATATATCCTATATTTATTACTCTCAACCAGGGGTGGCAAAAATGGACCCAACCCATTAATTCAACCCAACTCAACTATCATCTAACCAACCCAAACCCAAACTCATTTAAATAATGGGTCAAGATGGGTTGGATCCAAAATTGACCCATTAAAATTGGGTTGGGTTGGGTAATGAGTTTACCACACCCAACCAAATTTGTGTCAAGACTACATAGTTGTATGAGAGGGGTGAATATGAATTTCAAAAATTTTTGCAAAAATTACAAAATGCCCCCAAATAATTTCAAAATTTACAAAAACATCCCTGAACCATCATATTTTAGGACTAAAATGAAAATTAAAAAAATTTGGCGTCAAATTGTAATTTTGAAAAATATTGGAAAAATATTAAAATTACAAATTAGTCCTAAATCTAAAAATAAATGCATTTTAGTCCAAAAAGCCGTGAGTTCAATAGAAGGAGGATGAACTTCACAATTTTTTACAAACATTACAAAATTCCTTCAAATGTTTTCAAAATTTACAAAAATTTCCTTGGATCATGATATTTGAGGACTAAAATGAAAATTTCAAAAAATATTTGGGGTCAAAATATAATTTAATACTAATTTTGAATAATTAAAAAATTATTCTCATTAATTAGTTCACAAATTAAATAATTATTCTTTAATTTTATTAAATAATATAAATATTTTAAAATAGGTTCATGAGTTGGGTTGGGTCGACCCTTGATTTCATGGGTCATGTGACCCATGTAACAAATATAAATGAGTCATCAATGGGTCAATGACTCATTTATGACCCAGCCATTTACAACCCAACCCAATTTAAGGACTAGAAAGTAGGTTTTCTAAAAAAATAAAAAAGAAGAGATTACCAAATGAATTTGGAAAAACTATCCATTTCGTCCCCAAAATTTACACCTGTTGTCAATTTCGTCCCCAATCTTTTTTTGCTATCAATTTCGTCCCAAAACTTTACACATGTTATCAATTCCGTCTCCAATATTTTTTGTTGTCAATTTCGTCCCTAATCTTTCACATTTTGGTCAATTTTATCCTTTGCTCTTCCTTTAGCCAAATATTGACGACAAAATCTATATGGCTAACGATATATAATGTAAAATTGATAGAAAAAGAAACTCAAATCCTAACTTCGATTCGAAAACAGGATGCAGTCTGTCGTTAATTTATTAAAAGAAGTTAGTCAAATGATAAAATTGACAAAAATGTGAAAGATTGGGGGCGAAATTGATAGTTGCTGTAAAGTTTGGGGACGAAATTGACAGCAAAAATAGATTGGGGACAAAGTTGACAGCAAAAAAAGTTTGGGGCAAAATTGACAGTTGGTGTAAAGTTTGAGGACGAAATTAGTACTTTTACCAATGAATTTTATCGAAAGTAAATGCACAAGTGAGTCAGTCGTGTTTGATAATAAAAGCGATGGAGATTGTGAAAATTAAAAGGAGGAGATAATTCAGGGAGTGCTTCTGGTGGTAATAAAACAAGGGGCGTAACGCTGCAATAATAATTCAATATATATATAAGTTAAATTAAGAAATGAAAGAGAATAACATATAGTAAAGTTGTGAAATTAAAGAAATATATATATATATATATAGTAAGTTAATTAATAATTTTTTTTTTGTCTAGAGTTTCTCATGATGTTAAGAGTATCTTATTCCAGTGTCAAATTTCCTATTTCTTAATTATTGCACTGGAGACTGGACTCAAGTGTCAACGAAAATGAATAAACAAAACTTAAAAAAAAAGATGTAAGAAATATATATATATATATATATAGTAAAAAGTCAAGTGAATTCAAGAAGTGTATATATATATATATGGGTTTACAGGTTGGGTTGAGCAAACTCCTAGAAACCTAACCTCCTCTTTCTTGATTACTTTGATCTTTCTTCTAAATTAGAAATCACAATCACTTCTCAATTCTCACCAACCAATTATGAAAAAAAAAATCAAATTCGCACTTTAGCCAAAGTTAAATCATCTAACTTTCCTCTAACCCACGTTCATCACCACAAAAAAAATAGGCTTAAGTGCACTTTTGGTCCCTTAACTTTTGCAAAGGTCTCAATTTGGTCCCCTAACTTTTTTTGTTGCAATTTTGGTCCCCTAACTTTTGAAAACGTCTCACCATTGGTCCCCTAACTTTTTTGTTGCAATTTTGGTCCTCTAACTTCTGAAAACGTCTCACCATTGGTCCCCTTTTGGTCCCAAGTTAGGGGACCAAAAATGAGACTTTTGCGAAAGTTAAGGGACCAACGATGAGACGTTTTCAAAAGTTAGGGGACCAAAATTGTAACAAAAAAAGTTAGGGGACCAAATTGAAGCTTTTGCGAAAGTAAGGGGACCAAAATTGCAACAAAAAATGTTAGGGGACCAAATTGAGACCTTTGCGAAAGTTACGGGACCAAAAGTGCACTTAAGCCAAAAAAATATCATAAATAAATATCCTAGCTCACGTTCACTTCTTATAAATCATCACACGCGCTGATTTTCTACCCATATACATATCTCCATGGTCACATAACTTCTCCATACACATTCCTATAACTTCCCCACATTCCTAACTCCATGCACAATACATATACTTTGCTTTTTCCATTTCCTAAGCTTTCTCCAAAACATTTGTTTAGGGTTCATTCATCCTAAACTTTTATATGATTCTTAATTTAAAATTATTTTAAATTTTATTTGTATACTTGCGTGCCCGTTTGAACAGGGACGGAGCTAGGCGTGCCCGTTCCTGCAACCTCCATTTTTTAATAGTTAACTTATTTAGGGTGGCTAAAAATACATTTTCTTCCCTACATGATTATTTTTTCTTTCAATTTCGTCCCTTTTGGCCCCCCTATATTTAGTTTCTAGCTCCGTCACTGCGTTTGAATATGCAAAACCCCTAATATATATATATATCTTAACGTTGTTTTATGGTATGATGCTGATGAATGTGTCTATGAAGTTTATTTCTGCCAAATTTCATGGCATACATAAGTTGTGCATTCCTCTCATTCACGTACCAATTATCATTTATGACCAGTGATCATGATTTGAAGATATCTTTAAATTTCTACATATGTGTACGGTTGTATCTCCAATTTGAATGACATGGTGCTATATATTGTGTGCATTTTAAAAATCAAAATCGACCAATAATAAATTGGCCTAGAATTCATTTATATGATCATATCACTATTACAAACTTGTATTCCTCTTTTTTGTTTTTTAAACATTTCATATGTAAATAAGTCCATTTTTTTACAGTAAATTCAAGTATATGAATAAATTACCTGAGGGTGTAGACAGCGGGAAATTTTACTAATGTGGATTTGAATGAGATACAAAATCTATATGTAAATTAAATTTTTTTAAAAAATTATACCTAAATTCACGATATTGTTATGTTATTAAATACCATCATTAAAATTTTATTTACCAAAACAAAGTTTGTATTAAGTGGTACAAGTAAATCCCAAGGAATAAGAATAAATAATAGAAAGTACAATGTACCACTTGAAAATGGGTCAACCCAAAAATATTGTACCACTTGATAAATAATTAAACAATGAGATTTTAGATTGATTTAGAGTCTGAATCGTGAAAAATAAGACGAAAATGAATATTTGAGTGTTTTTATTGTGCATGTGATAGTCATGTGCGATTTCGCCCTCAAAACATAACAGAAAAATAAATATAGGTACCAAAGTGTTAATGGTGCAAAGAACATGGTACTAAAATGTTATTTTTTGAAAAATATGATACTAAAGTGAAATCCCTCCATAGAACAACGTATCAAAGTGTAATTTACTAAAAAAAAAAAATTATTCTACATACTTATGCAATACGGTCGAGCCTAGTCTTTCACTGCTTAGGCCAAAAAAAAAAAAATAAGTCTTTCACTACTCTAAATATTGCTAATGAATTTCACCTAATTATAAGTCTCAAAATAACCATTACCTATCTCAGTCTACATTAATTTATAATACTTAATTGATTGATTGATTTTATAACTTTTGCTTTGGTCAATGCCTAATAACAATAGTAATTAATCACATAACTTCATCCCAATGAATAGTATTTTCCATCACCCCTAACTGTTAGTATCTAAAGTAAAGAAACCTTCCAATACAAATAATACAATAATAAAATTAGTATTTTAAATTAAATATAACTTATAAATTAATCAGTACCTTTCTTCCTTCTGAATTTTCATTTTCATTGTTTCAATGGTGATATCTATTCGATGAAAAACAAATGACTTTTCAAATAGTTGTAATAATATCGAAGACTGAACTACAAATAAAACAAGTAACAAGGCTTCGATTAATTTCATCAAGCGATAATGAAAATTATGAATTTTATCCACATTTGTCACAGCCGACAAGCATATCCACCCAAATCAATGAAAATATCCCTCTTCATAGAAATAGTTTGTAGCCACATTAAATAAATAGCAGAGAAGTAAGTTAATTAAAAGAAAAATAATGGGAATACATGTGACAATCATCAATTGGAAACTGTGCTACTTTTGGAACTTTCTCCAGTTCACATAAGAAACAATGAAGCAAACTTTTAATGACAATTTAAAGTTAAGACTTCTCCCATATTATCTTCACAAGTTAATTTGCAACGAGTTAGAGACTTCTTGTAAATGAAATGTGCTAAGATTAATTATTATTAATAAATTAAACCATTATTAACTTTTTAGTATATATCATTCATCTTATGTCCCTTGTTATCATATCAATATATCCATTTGGAATTCTGGATGGTGATTATTATTATGAATAATGCCTACTAAACTGTGATTTCAACCATTCTTGCTCTGTAAGAAAACTGATCTACAGAGATGTGTAAATAGTTTCATAAGAACAACAAGGTTCTAGGAATCTAGAGCATGAAGCTGGATATATATATATATAATTAAAGAAGCATTCACAACAAAATATTCTACAAACAAATAGGTCAGAATCATTGAAGCCAACCAACCATCTACGTAGAAAGTCATTGAATGACAGAACAATAAGATTGCTGGGACCTCATTTTTTTTTTTTGTTGCCCAAGGTATCTCCCAGCCTGACAGGCCAAGGACTTATCCTCCGCAGATCTGTGTTCCATTTAAGGGTCTGCCGCTAGCCAATTGATTGTTGTTTAATTAATGTATAGTATACTATCTCTTATAAGTTGTGATGCATAAGAAAATATGCAGGCAACATAAAGACTCATTCCAAGCTCTCTCAAACCAAAAAGAATTGGGAAAATACTCTCATAAAAGACTTATTGCCCAGAAGTCCAGCAACAAATTAGTCCCTTTTCTTGGCCACAAAAAAAAAAAAGTCTCTCTTATCACTTGTAATTTAAAACATATAATGGTGACATATCACCAGACCTGGAAGCTAATTTGAGGCTATTGGTCATACTTTTTAAAGAACTAAAACGTGAAACCATTTATTTCTTAACCATAAGTCCCGACATCCATTGAGTAAAATTTTATTGTGATTGGAAATTTATAAGTATCAACCCAAACATGAATTAGTAAGTTAACCTGGAACAATTTTGGGTAAATTATTGAATTTGATTTTAAAAAACAATAGGAAAGAAAGGGATTAACAATAGGAAATTATTGAATTTGATTTTAAAAAACAATAGGAAAGAAAGGGATTAACAATTTTGGGTAAATTATTGAATTTGATTTTAAATCACTTGATTTTAGTCCTAAAACTATTTTTACTTTCGTTTTGGTCCTTAAACTTTCATATTTGTTCTGTTTTAATCTTCAAAATGTGATTTCATCAAATTTCTATTGTTATTTCTAACTTAAATAGTTGAGATTGACTATTTCTCTTTTATATATGTCATCATAAGTAAGTTGATAACAAAAGATAAAGAAAAAGTTTCATTCTTAGTTATAAATTGGAGATAAATTTATAGTTGATTTTTCTTTTAAAAAATATTTTTTTATTTGAGGACTAAAATGAATACTTGACCTAAAATCTTTATTTGATCAAAGTTACATGTGAATATGTGAAAAAAAAACGTAATAAATGAATAAAGACAAAAGCACCCTTTTGGTCCCTAAAATTTACATCAATTGTCAATTTTGTCACCAATGTTTTACATTTTTGTTAATTTTGTCTTTAGACTAACTTATTTCAATAAACAAACGACATCTTCATCCTATTTTTTAACGAGTCATGTTTTAAGCTTATTTTTCTATCAATTTTACATTACGACGTCTCATTTCTATCAACTTTTCTATCAATTTTCTAATAAAATTAACCAAAATGTGAAATATTGTGGACGAAATTGACTAAAAAAAATAATAAAGACAAAATTAATAATAACCGACTCTCCCTCTCTACACTTTTTTCTCTGCCTTCTCTCTACATGCATCTCAACTTTGTTGGAGATTATGGAGCAAACGCAGCGGAAAAGGTAAAATAAAATTTTTATAATCTCCTCCATAGGATCCACTAATTGTGTTTATACCAGTGAGATAAGATGTTTACCTAAATCAAACGGATGCCTGAATGATTGCAATTCCAAGAAGTCCACAGACTCGTGTCCTTCCTCTACCGGTGTGATCCACACGAACAATTTGGCAGATACTCAGGTGTTAGCCTCCAATCTCTTCTCCAAGAGATTATGGGAACCAATCTACAAACCTTGAAATTTCAAGAACACTTCTTGAAATATCCAAGAATCAAAGTGGCGCACTAGTATGGAATTTTTCCTAAAAAATTCCTCACCGAAACTCAAGAGATGAGCACACTACCAAGAACGAATTTCTTGGCCACACTTACTCTAGGTTTTTCGCCTCTCTTACTCTCACACACAACTCGCCCTTCAAGCCCTAAGTTTAGGGTTAGTTCGAAACTCTCTCCCTTTTTTCCCTCTAGGATATGCGACCTCTTATTGTGTTTTAAAGAGTCCTCATTCCTCAAATTAGGGAATCACAAAAATCTTGATTATAAAATTACATTAATATTATAATTCAAGATTAAGAGGCAATCTCATTTTAAATTTCAAGATCATATCTTGAAACCTAAATCTAGAATGCATACTTTCCATTGGTTGGAATGAGTCAAGAGGATTTGAATTCTTAATTAAAATATTACATTAATATCTTAACCTAAAATTCAAAATGCATTCTTGAAATTCAAAATGCAAGATCAAATCTTGCATTTGAATCTCCAAGAATTCGCCCCCTTCTTGTTTGGTCCTAAATATTAGTAAAATGTTTCATTTTGATCCCAAACTATTGAATTTGGTCATATATTTCTCTCGTCTTTCATTTCAAATTCAAAAGACTTGTTAAGAGGAAATCGTAGCTCTGAATTCGTCGCATTCGAATTTGAAACGAGAGAGATATGATCAGCATTGCTTGTTTGATCATGAAACGAGCGGTCAACTTTCAGGACCGATTTGACCTCATTTGCTGACGGCCCCAACTAGATAGAGAAAGTTCTCTTCGAGAACAATACGTAGCTCTAAATTTGTTACTTTGAACTTGAAATAAGTCATATTCAATAGTTTAGGAACAAAATGAAACATTTTATAAATATTTAGGACCAATTTGAACATTTTAAAACATAATAGACCAAAATGAACATTAAGGCATACATTTAGGACCAAAATGACCATTTAACCTATTTAAAAAAATTAGTTTTAAATAACGATTCATCACTATTTTGGAACAACTCGGTATGTTTTCAACTTTTGTTTTCTCTATTAGGGACTGATGTATTAACTCAGTAAAAATTAAATGGCTCAAAAGTCAATTTTTTTTTCTAAAATTTATTTTGACAAAATTAAATAATTATAGTTGTAATATAGAGAGAGAAGTAGATGAATAATGACTGTTATATTAACCCAGGGACCAAATTGTTCACGATTTTAACATCACATGCTTCAACCAACTCATATTTTTTTAAGCAGCTGATTCGTTCAGCCAATACAGAATGAAGGACCAAAAAGTAAGTGTCATCATAGAAAATCATATGGGTAATATATGATAATTGTAATTATAGTATGCTTAGTTATCAAGTGGAATAATCTATCAAAATAATCTAAATTGGAGCTTCTAAAAAAAATCTGATTATTACAAATCCCAATGCAAAAAACTTCACAAAACAAAGATCTACTTTAAAAAATTTTTATCCAAACAACTCAAATTATTCACATCCAAAAAGCCAAAAAGTAATATTCTATTCCAATTTTACCCCTGTACAATATATCAATTTCCATACCCTTCTATCTATTGGAGATTGTGCCCTAGGGTCAATCATTTTATAAATATGTTTTGAACATATTAATTAATTTATGGAGATAAATTAATGGTTATCATATTATTAGCGTGTTTACTATGATAACAATCCTTGATTAATTATATGATAATTAATCTAAAACTGTCCCTGGTCGATCATTCACGTGGGAACGTAAATGAACCAAGACCAGCATGACCTCGGTGTATAGAGATACATGCACTAGATGCTTCTCGAGAG
>QANZ01016714.1:50155-62578 GCA_003254925.1 Chamaecrista fasciculata
GAAAAGATATGGGATTTGAATTAAAAGATATTAAAGTAATATTTTTATTCAAAATTGTTAGGAATTAGTTATAACCACCTAAGGAGTTTGGGTTGCTATAAAATTCCTCCAAAGACACATGAGGAAGGCGCCTAGCTTGTTTCTTGGGGTGCAAGATTTGATCTTGCACTTTGAGTTTGAGAGATAGGCAAATTCGAATTTTATAGTAAGTAATATTAAAGTAATATTTAAATTATAAAATCAAATTCCTCATGACTCATTCCAACCAATAGGATTTGAGCAATAAAGATTTGATCTCAAGATTTGATTTTGAGACTCAAATTCGATTTGCCACCTATTTATTTTTGAATTATAATATTAAGTTTAATATTATAAATCAAAAGATATTTTGAGATATCCAAAATCTTAGAGAATTACTAATTGGATTAGGATTCCCTAAGATTAGGAATGAGAACACTATAAATAGGGCTCTAGGCGCCTAACACAAACACAAGTCACAACACACATCAATTCTTGGTTAGACCAATAATTTCGCCTAAAGCACCCATTGAGAGTGAAAATTTGCCTAGTCCTAATATTATGAGAGTGAGTCGATTTTCTTGAAAAGAAAATTAGATCTGCACCTGATAATATTAGTACTCCCCAATCAATGTTGAGAATCAAGAACAGTTCTTGATTTTTCAAGAATCATAGATAGAGTTCCCGTATTCACTTGGAAAAAAGTGAAGGAGGCTAGCACCTAGGCATCTGCCAAACTGCTCGTGTGGATCACCGGTAGAGGAAGGACACTCGGAGTGGACTTCTCAAATTCGCAAAAGACGATAAGACATCAATTGAAAATAGGTAAACATCTTTACTTCCCTGGTATAAACATAGTTAGTGGATCCTGGAAGGAATCACAGAGTTAGCATATTTATTAAGTTTGTTTTAAATTTTAATTTTTCCTTCCGCTGCGCTCCCTCTGTGATTTCCCAACACTATCTACCAAACACAATCATTACATACCTATTTAAATAATTTCACACCCTAAAATTCTCCTTTTTCAAAAACTCATCCAAACACAATTAGATTATAATCCAATCAGATTATAATCCAATCAAATTATAATTTGATAGATCATTTAAACGAACTGACCCTTTAATTGATGTATTGTACCATGAACCTAGTTAGGGACTTAGGGGTATTTGGTGGGTTGGGTCAATCCGCCAACCCGTCAAAACTAACTCAACCCGTTAATTTGGGTTGATTTGGATTGGACTGGCGGGTTGTTTTGGGTTGAAAAAGTCAAACTCGCTGTGATTTGGGTTGGGCTGCAGGTTTTAAGATTTTGAGCCCGCTCAATCCATAAATTTTTATTCTCAATTTAGTCCATCAAAATTAAATTTTGAAGGACTAAATTAAAGAAAAAAATTTAAGAGAGACCAAATTTTTTTTAAAATAAATATATTAAAAATAAAAAAATAGTATAGGTCAACCCGCTAACCCAACCCACGACTGTTTGTTTAGGTTGATTCAATTATTTTCTTTAATCCAACCCAACCCAACCTGCCAAATAAAATAATGAACTCGAACCAACACGCCCTAAACCCAACCCAACCAACCCCGTAAACACCCCTACACCCAGTATATATACATGGTGCTAAAGCAAGTATTATGATCTTTATTTAGTGGTTTATTATTTTTCTTTAAATATTAAATAGAGAATGACTATTGATAACAAATAAATTTGAGAAATTAAATTGAAAGAAAAAAATGAGAGGCCAAATTAAGAAAAACTAATATATAAATGATCAAATTAAAACCTTAGTCTAAAATAAAGTTTGTTTTAAAGTGTTACATTTCGACTAAAATTTGTGTATCAAGGCCGTCCCTGCCTAACAAGATTACAACAATATATAGAAAGCTTTTTCATGTTGCCCATAGGCATCAATATAACTTGGGCAAAAGCTATACTCGTTTGTTGATCTACTCTAGATGGCCTTTCTGCCTTTTTCTTTTAGACTTTATGGCCAACAGTTAAACATGATGTTGTTAATATGTGCTTATCTTTCTTCAACCAGGGTTATCTTCTCAAATCCTTCAATGAGACTTACATCACGCTCCTACCAAAGATTCCTACTCCGACAACTTTTAAGGATTTTAGGCCAATTGGTATGTGCAATGTGGTCTATAAGATCATTTCCAAAGTAATGGTAAATCGTCTTCAGCCTCTTATGCAGGATCTTATTTCTCCTTATCAAGACGGTTTTGTTAAAGGAAGATCAATTCAAGATAATGTCTTTTTGGCTTCTGAATTACTCACTTATATTCACAAAGCCAAAAAATGCAAAACCAATTGGTGTGCCTTTAATATTGACATTCACACAACTTATGATCGAATCCCTTGGAATTTTTTACAAGCACCTGCATCGTATGAATTTTCCACCTCATTGGGTTCAGCTCATTATGCAATGTGTCTCAACAGTTCGTTATTCTTTATTGCTCAATAGGCAAAAAGTGGGTCATTTCACTCTGCATTGTGGTCTTCGACAGGGTGATCCTCTATCAACGTTTCTTTTCTTGATTTGTTCTAAAGTTCTGTCCTCCATCCTTCAGAACTTGCAGGATTCCAAGGCAATTACTGGGGTCCAATTTGCTCATCGGGGTCCCGCCATTGATCACTTGATGTATGCTGACGACACAATTCTCTTTTTCAAAGCAACATCAGAAGCTTTTGATTCAATCAATTGTACTCTTCAACTTTATGGTACACTAGCAGGGCAACAGATCAACTACAACAAATCTGAGTTACTATTTAGTCCTAATACTCCTAGAGACTTCAAGGACTTGATTTCTGCTAATATGGGGGTTCGTCACGCAACTCGTTTTGGGAAGTATCTAGGTGTTAAAATTGATTTCCATCAAAATAAAAAAGGATGTTTTTTAATAAATGGTGGATAAGTTTCGCTCTAAACTCAACCATTGGAAAGGTCGTCTTCTGTCTCAAGCAGCTAGAATTACTCTAGCTCAATCTGTGCTTCAATCAGTACCAATTTACCAATTTTCCAGCTTAGCATTTCCCAAAAAGTATACTTCTCTGATGGATTCTTTTACTGCGAATTTTATTTGAGGTTTTAAAATTGACAAACCTGCAATTCATCTTGCTTCGAAGTCTCGTATTTTTTCACCTAATTCTGGGGGAGGCCTGGGGCTACGCACTGCAACTCTCACAAATACTGCTTTACTGGCTAAGCATTGTTGAATTTCTATACAAAGCCAAACTCACTTCTATACAAAGCCAAATACTATCATAATGACATTTAAACTTCTCCAAAGAATACAACTCAACCGTCTTGGGTTTGGAAATCCGTCAACTGCTCCAGCAATTTAATCACTCAATTTCTTTGGTGGCGCATTGGTAATGGTCATTTAGTTCGCTCTTCTTCTCCCTTTTGGTGGTCTAGTCTTTCATTGCCAAATGCTACAATCATAGCCCCATGTGACTTGAAATCTGCTGATTCTTCTTATTGGAATCGATCACTCCTTTACAGCAATTTTCCTCCTCATGTGGCCTCTCGTATTCTTGCTACTCCAATGTCCAAATGTAATATTCCAGATCAGTATATTTGGACAGCAGATTCCTTTGGCTTCTATACGATAGCTAAGGGCTACAGTTTTCTTTTTGAACAACAATCTTCCTCGTTTGCAAGTCTGTTCAACAATTCTTTGCAGGATTGGAAACATCTTTGGAAATAGAAAATTTCAATGCGTTAATTATTTTCCTTTGAAAGTTTTTTAATGATCTGCTTCCCACACGAAGTATTCTTTACCATCATCATGTACCGCTCACTCAAGACTGCCCTCTTTATGACTCAGGCGAATCAGAATTAATTCATCATCTTTTCTTTCAATGTTCGTTTGCCCGTGCTGTTTGGTTTGGTTCTCCTCTTCTAATTCGTTCTGATAAGATTCTTGCTCATGCCTTTAAATCATGGTTATTTGACTGGCTTGTACAAGAGGCTTCTCTTTCAAATCTTCAAGATCCAAATTTCATTCAGCATAATAGCCACCTAGCTATTTTCCTCCTCTATGAAATTTGGTTCTCTCGCAACCAAAAGATGTTTAGGAACTCTGAAATACATCCCTCTTCAACAATCCTTCAGGCTGTGCATAACTTCCATAGTAATGTCAATGCAAGAGTAAAATACCCACGCCATTCCTTATTGCCAAGTCTACCAGTTCTTCGTCGACAAGCAAGCTCCCTCATTGTCAATAATGGAAATCTTTTGGCTACCTGTGGTTCAACAATTTTTCTCTTTCTCTCTAAGTCATATTCCAAGTTTTTTTTATGTTTCAGTGTTCATGCAAGATGCTTTTATTAAAATTATTCAGGTTCACCCCACCAAAGACAAGCGTTTCAAAATAGTTGGTGGTCTTTCATTGTTAAGGCAAATACTTCTCCAAGTAGGCCAAACTCTCCAACATTAGCTCAACATTATCACATCCTTTGCTGGTCTTGCTCAGGCTATTACATCACAGCTTCGCGTCCACTTTCATCTACACACACTCCAGCAAGATTGTATACGGCTGCTTCAATCCACCTCTTTTCAATGCTACAAGTTTGGCGCATCCACTGAATCGTTGTTAGATTTTCTCCGTTACTATATTTTATCCCACGGTTTGTATAATCACGGATCCATTTTGATCGTGTATTAAGCTGTTCTTTCAATAAAGAAAAAGAGTAATTATCTGGGGGAAGGATCCATGTAGACAACGAATTTACGTGCTCTTTTTTTAAAAAAAGACTATTCGCCAGAAATCTATTTTAGTCCCTAATGTTCACTCTATTCTCCATTTTGGTCCCTAATATTTTTATATTCGGTTTTGGTCCTTAATGTTTCCTATAAGTTTCATAATAGGTTCGTAACTAATGAACGGGGTCATATATCTCTCTTGTTTCAAACCAGAGCAAAATGATATCAGAGTTACAAGTTAAATTTGATGAGGTCTTTCTTTACTCAGTTGGTGTCATTAGCTAACAGGGTCCAATCTAGCCTAAAAATGGGCTGCTTGTTTCATGAATTCAATCATATCTCTCTTGTTTCAAGTCTGAATGCAGCGAAATTATAGCTATAAGTTACTCTTAACAAACTCTTTTCTCATGTCTGATTTGACCTCGTTTCCCGATTACTCCAATTGGACATAGAAAGAACTCATCAAATTTAACCCTCTAATTTCATGAACCAATTCCTAATGGTTTGCCATCCTGGGTTTCCAATGAGGCCACCAGTTGTCACGAAATTGTAGTCGTTTAGCTTCCACACTGTCGTTTGACGACAAAATGTTTTAGTTAAGAACTCAATGTTGAGGTCCGTAGAGACGCGAACCACGCCCTTCTTAAGGTTCACAGGGTAAAATGACACTAGGATACGGTAATAGCCATTCAGTGCCACAACACCAAGTGGGCAATCGTCGTTTATGCTGGCGAGTGCAAGCCCTGCGCCTTCTTGCCGGAGGTGTCGACCACTTGCTCGGGTGACTCACGCGCCGCCCCGAGCGGTGGGTTTGTGCTTAGAGCAGCCAACACATGCGCCAATGCTACCAATGTGATCTTTGTGGTCTTTGGATTGAATTATGAAATGGTGAAATGAATATGCTTTGTGTTTGATTTGGTTATTTAGTGATGGGATTGAGCACGAATTAATACTTGTTTGCATGGTTCCAATCCATGGACTAATAGTCAATGATTTCGACCCATACGATTGGAAGCAATATGGATTCATTATTCTATGTAAAGTTGCCTTAAAATTAGGTCAAAAATCTATTTCGGTCCCCAATATTTATCCAAAGTTCCATTTTAGTCCTTAATGTTTGCTGAAAGTTTCATCATTGGTCTTTATCTATTGAATATGGTCATATCTCTCTCATTTCAAATCTGAATGCGATTAAATCAGAGTTATGAGTTAAATTTGATGAGTTCTTTCTTTGCCTAGTTAAAGTTTTCGGCAAATAAGGTCAAATCAGGCCCGAAAATGGTCTACATGTTTCATGAATTTTGTCATATACAACTAAATTGGAATTAGAAATTATTGTTGATGAGTTCTTTCTCTATCCGATCAATTGGAACTGTTGACAAACGAGATCAAATAGTACTCCGAAAGTGAGTTTAGTAAAAAAAATCAATATTATCTTTAGAGTACTATTTGACCATGCATGTTTGTTAACGGTCTTAACTAAACAAAAAAAGAACTAGTCAAGAGTAACTTGTAGCTCCAATGTTGTTGCATTCGAACTTAAAATGTGATATATGACCAAATTCATGACACAAACAGCCCATTTTTAGTTAAGCCTGATTTCATTTTTGATTTGACCTTGTTTATCGATGACTCCAATTAGGCAAAAAAAGACCTCATCAAATTCAACCCATAAACTATGATTTAATCGCATTCGTGCATGAAACGAGAGAGATATAACTATATTTAATAGTTAGGGACAATTGATGAAACATTTAGAAAACTCTAAGGACCAAAACTAAACAAAAAAAACATTAAGGATTAAAATGAAACTTTGGGTAAATATTAGGACCAAAATAGATTTAGTTAAATCTTCGTCTGGAATTTTTGTTTCTTGAAGTTGCTTTAATTAATTGATTAAGGTTTAATTTGTTATAGAATTTCACAATTCGGCGGAAATCAATTTGTGTTTCCCGCCAATCCCTGCCTAACAAAATTACAATAAATATATTGTGAAATCGCCCATAGCTAGACATCAATATAAGATGGGAAAACTAATACTTTATTTCTCTGTTATAATATAAACTAGGGTAAATTGCAGTTTGGTACCATGTGGTTAGGGGCGTTTCCACTTTGGTACCTTGAAAGAAAATTTTTTGGAGTTTGGTGCCCCGTGGTTTGTTCCGTCAGCGAATTGGTCCCCTGTGCTTTATTTCCGTTAGGATTTAACGGCAAATCTGATTGTGACCACGTTGAAATGTCAAAAACCTCCCAACAAGTTTTCTCTTATGCGTTTAAGTCCTTTCCCTTTCCTTTTCATAAGATTTCTTTTGAATAGGTCCTGATTTAATTACACTTTAATCCCAAAAGTTTATGATCTTTATCAAAATAGTCCTTAGAACCTCAAAAGACAAATGAGCATCTATGATTTATCAAAAAAAAATCCCCATATTCAACTACCAGAAGATGAAATTTTCATTCAAGTACACTACAAACAAATCAAAACTCCCAAATTTTTTCAAAATCAAGCCCCACAAATTTCTTGAGACCTCACAAATTTCATTCAAGTACACTACAAACAAATCAAAATCCCCAAATTTCTTCAGACCCACAAATCAAAACCTCCAAATTTTTAAACCCTCTCCACTTTCTTAAACCCTCACTTTCTCTCTCTCTCTCTCTCTCTCTATTTGCTTAGAGAGTGGACTCACTGCAGGGCCTGCAGTGTGAGAGAAGAGGAGAGAGAGGAGGATGAAAATTCATAAGTGACGTTTCACTTAATTGACCCTCCCTTCTCTCTCCCTTCTCTCACACTGCAGGGGATCCAAGCTCATTTGCTTAACCCCTATTCGATTTTCATCTGCCATTTCAATCGTTTGTCACTGATTCTGAATAATCCAATCAATCTCCNATGAATACTTGAGAGATTAAATAAGATTTTTGTCCAAACTTTTAATATAAAACAAAGTTCAGCATAATAGATAAATAGCTGGGACTTTTAAACAATATTTTGAAAGTGGGATCGATGAGGAAACTAGAAAGATCTTCTCGTCATGGTTGATTGGTTCAATCAACCAACATTGCACCATATATAGCAACCCCAAAAGTGTGTTTTTTTTAAGGAATAGAGATACTCAACTAATTAAGCATTTGATTTCCATTGGAACAAAAGAAAAATAAGCCTTGAACTTGTTAAAAGGATTGCAAGATCAAAAGAAAAGAAAGAAATGTTTTATATCATCATATACGACTCATCAACTCTTAGCTGCTTGAAAGATAGTAAGCACCATTACTAATAAGCAGGATGGATGGCACCCGCGCAGGGTAGGCACAGGGGAGTATCCCCGTCTCCGCTAATCCCTATCTTCCCCGTCCCTGTCTCTGTCCTCGATCCCTGTCGTAAAAATTTATTTTCCCCCATCCCCATTCCCCGACTCCCCTCTATCCCCACATGAATCTCCACAATATTTTTTTTTTAATATGGCTATCTATTTGATTCAAAACACAATTCAATAAATAATTTAGTTTGAATTATAAAATTTCATTCAAAATACAATATAACAAACTCCAATCATAAAAAAACATACAATACAAAGTACTTAAAATTTGAGAAATAAATTACATACTTAAAATAATTATATTATTTATGTAATTAATTGATGAACCTGGTTCTGGCCGGGGGTCATTACCTGGTTCGGTGAGGCAACTCTGGGTCAAAGGTCGCCTGCAAGTCAATGAACGCATAGGGGTGGCCCTACGATTCACCTCTGATGCTTAAGTTAGTAAGGGATATGGGCTCAATAATCTCAATTGACCGAGTAGAGAGCGTACCTTTTTCCAGTGTGAAGGGTTAACCTTTTATACTGGCTGAGGGTGATCTGGCGTGATCTTGCCTTAAATTTCTGGATGCTTAATTGTGATCCTGGCTGATCTGATTGTGATCCTTGGCTCCCACGTGATCCAACTTGGTGTGGCGTTCACAGGTCTGACGCTACCAACCCTTGTCTTTCCAGCTTCCTCACTGACGTTTTGCGTCACTTCACTACTTGCCTGTCAGCACATGTGGCCACGTGGCAGCTTCTGATTGGCTCTTACTCCGCAATGATAGCCAAAACGGAGATCGAGGGTGGCGCAATAAATGCAGCGTTTCGATTTACGCGAACTGCTTTCAAAACCGCCACTTTCCCTCTTTCTCCCTCATTTGCATTTAACCACCTTCAAGCTCTCTCTCTCCTTCAAGTTTTTCTCTGATTTCCTTGCCGAAACTGGGCCATTTTCAACTCTCCGTCCCACACCTCCGTCATTCTTTCTGCTCCGATTACCTCGACCGGCGTTTTCCGGTGACTATTGTGACACTTCCCTCGATTACTTTGCTGCCTTCCATGCTTTTGTAGTCGAGTTTTACTTACTTCTGTTCTTCACGTTCTTCGTGTTCTTCGTAGTGTTCATCAGCGCTCTTCAGTTTTCTACGAGGATTCTGCCATTTGATTCACCAGCAATATGGACTTTGACGATTGTAAAAGTTTTCTAAACCTTCTTTTTCGTCTTCTTCATCTTCTTCTTCATTTGAGTTTTGGTCTGAGTTTGGTGATCAACCGCAACCACTGAAGATCATTTTTCCAAACGACCCCTTTTTCCCTTAGGGTGTCTCTTCCCTTTTTGCTGGTGAATGGAGCAAAGTCCTACATCAATTGGGTTATAACTGTCGTGTTTCCTCAGCTACTAGAAATAGTGCGAGAACGCCTGGCACATCAGCCCCCAATACCTGTGTGCCCGAGTCGTCAACGCCTACTAGGTTCGCGTCTCCCATGGATAGGAGAGATGGTGATGCGAGGGCGTCTTCGTCTTATGTTCCAAGAGATCAGGAAGGGTTGTCTGCTGTCTCGTCTTCGTCCACGTCGACGGAGATTCGCGAGATGTTATCTCCTACTGCGGGGTCATCATCCCTTGGTGAGGAATCGTCTGCACCCGAGGAAGCGAGTGGCGCTGACGTTCCTGTTTGGGTGTCCATAGGAGATGGTAACCCCCAGCAAACGATTTATGGTGAGGAAGTCGATTTACAAGCTCACCCTGAGTGGTTTCTCTGCCAAAATCGCAAGTTGGCCAATGTTCCTTGGGTTAGGGAGGAGACAATGCCATGCGGTCCCGATAGGGCTAAAGTCATGAGAAATGCGCGTCCCTTAGTTGATTGGCACCGTCAAAGGCCCAATGAAAAAGTGCAGAAGGCGTTCCTGGACCTGACCAACGAGTTGGTAAAGGAGTACTACACTTGGAACTTTGGTGTGGACGTACTTGAGGGGCTCAACCGAAAGTTGATGGCATCCTCCCCTCGTCGTCAGTCGTCAGGGTGCGAATAGGGCATCTACGGAAAACACTCGGGATCCTGCCGAGGAGACCGCTCAATTTTTGTTGGCTACCGGGTTACGGGTATTAGCCAACAATATCTCCAGGAAAGATCTCATATCTGAGAGGGACTGCGCTCGTGAGGACACCCAGAAATTGCGCCGTACTGTTGAAGAGCTGGCGGATGAGCTGGACTTGACCAAGGCTTCTCGCGATTCCCTCAAGACTGGATATGAGCGGAGGGGTAAGCAGTTGGAGGAGACCACCGACGTTACCAACCAGCTCAACGAGAGAGTGGCTGGTTTGGAAGCCGAGGTACAAAATCGCAAGGATGCCTACTCAGCCCTTAAGGAGTTAGCCCTGAGGCAGATCAGGTGGAGGGGTTCTCGCTACAACTATATAGGCTTCAAGAACGCCATCCGACAATTGAGGTTGCGCAACTCCAACCTGGATACCGCAAGGATCTGCCCTAATAAGATAGTTGAGGGCAGGCTGATCCGAGATCCCATAGACTCCGACCCTGCCGTGAAGATCCCTAGGATGCCCGAGAATTATGCGCTGACGGGATATGAGTCCGGGTGTGACGACGACTTTCCTTGCGTATTATACGCTAAGTTTTTTTACTAGTCATCCAAGGGAGGGACGGTCCGCATGGTTGGTGAGTGCCATACTCACAAGGCTCCTTCAAGGGCCTTTTTGTTGCTGTTCCTGTTGGAGATTGTGCCCTAGGGCCAATCATTTTATTTGATAAATATGTTGTGAACATATTATTAATTTATGGAAGATAAATTAATGTGTTGTCATATCATTCGCATGTTTACTATGATAACGTCCATGATTAATTATGAGATAATTAATCTAAAATTGTCCCTGGTCGATTATTTTTGTGGGAGCGAAAATAAACTAAGACCAGCATGACCTCGGTGCATGAGATGCACGCACTAGATGCTGGGACGAGAGTCATGGTGCAATTACGTAAGGTGGTTACGAATTGCTGGACTGACCCGGAGAGTCCTGCATGGGTTTAGTCATCAGCTAGTCTCTCCTAGTACGCCTGTAGCGATGCCTTTGACCTGAGGTCAATGACTATTCCAGCGTTGCAGTTGTCAGTCTTTGGCTTAGTCTAACGCTGCCCGTAACAGGGCAGTTATACGGGCTGAGTACGGGGCTGGTTGATTGCTCTGCAGTGGAATGTGGATTGGCCAAAATGGGATTTTGTCCCTCATTAAGTTGAGAGATATCTACTTGGCGCCCTCGATGAGTCTGTCCAGGAAAATGCATGGCCACGCTGGGATTTGGGACTTACTCAAGGAATCGAGAAAGTTGAGGTTTGGATTATGGATGACATACCTGTGCCTAGTCCATGACATACCTGTACCTGAGGTTAAGTCGTTCTTCCGGTTACCGAACGATAACTCACGGATTTTGGGTAGTTGTGATGGCTTGCTAGAGTCGTTCTCCAAGATTGCATTTTGAATTTAAATATAATATTAAGGTAATATTATAATTATAAATTCAAGGCCTAAAATAATTATATTATCAGAATATCTTTATTTTAGGAATATTTAAATCACCAAAATCTCTCCCAATATATAGGGGGCAAGTCGACTTGCCCATGATGCATAGCATAAAAACCCTAGTTTTATTTTTCCTCCTAAGAGTTAGAGAGAGAAAAATTCCTTTGCACACACATTAGAGAAAGTCGACTTTCTCTAAGAGTTAGAGAGAGAATTCGATTTTGCTCTAGAATTAGGGTTTTGAGAGAAGAATAGGCAAGAAAGAGTTCTTGTGGGGGGATTCTTCTTACCGCCACCTCCATTACTGAATTATCAAGAAGGAGTTCTTGAAAATTCAGAGGTCTGTAGATTGGTCCCGGAAATTCTTTTGAGAAAAGAATTTGGAGGCTAGCACCTCGGTGATCAAAGAAACTGTTCGTGTGGATTACTGGCAGAGGGAGAACTCTGGGAGTGGACTCCGTGGAACTCGCCCCGTACAACCATCGTTTTGAAACTCTGAGGTATAACACTAACCAAAAGTTTTAAATTCTACTAGCGGATCCGTTCGGGAATCATAATACCTAGGCGTTATTTTTAATTTTATTTTTGCTTCCGCTGCCTTAGGCGCCTAGGATTCCCAACAGTGGTATCAGAGCCACGCTAGTTCTAGGATTTTAAACTTATGTTTGTGCATGAGATGTATGAATTTTGTGTTTTGTGTTTACCGCTTTCAAACAAATTGGTTTTACAAAGAAATCCACCGATCAGTTTTCTTAAAATCAATCTACAGAAAAATTGTGCAAATTATGTGTATGAGATACATATAAATCGATTGGATCGAAGGAAAAATTTTTCTTGATGTTCTAGGCTAA
>QANZ01016721.1:0-14441 GCA_003254925.1 Chamaecrista fasciculata
GCAGCCTCTGCTTGAAAGTTGTTCTGCTTTATATATATATAGATTAAGTTCTCATTGGAACTCGTTCATGGGTCCTCGTGAAGTTATCATGGAATTCTCATTAATTTGTAAGTATTGGTGTTGTTTTTCTTTTAAAAAAAATAACTGATATCCACAATTTTGGTTGGGAATTGAAAAAGTCAACAAATTACAAAACTAAAAGACAATTAATGATTATTTATGTCCATAAAAAAGTTTTAAAAAAATAAAAGTAAACAATAACTACACAACTAATGCAGAATCCAAAATTAAATTTTTATCATTATTGAAAAAAATAGATATTATCAATATTGAAAATGGTATAAAGCTAATAAGGACAAAAATATCAATGGTTTTAAAATACCTTACCTTATGTAAGAAAACTAGGCATGGCAATTTGGGTGGGTATTTATGATACCCGTCCAAATCCACCCGTAAAAAATATTCGATAAACATCGGATATCGGATATCGAATATGATACGAGTATTGAAAAATAAAAAATCAACTATCCGGAATCTGTTCGAAATGAACGGATAGTTAGGGTACCCAGTATCAGATACCCTATAATATAAATATTTTATTATATTTTATACATTTTTTATTATATTTTTAATTAATTTATTTTATTTAACGGATATTGGGTATGAATATATCTGATTTTTGAATTAAGATATCCTATCATATATCCATTATTTTTGGGTATTTCAGATATTTAAGGTACCCATCAGATACTGGATATCGAATACAAATATTGGAGAGAATGAACGGATAAGGATACGGATAGTGATAAAATGACCAGATACCCACCCGTTGTCATCCCTAAAGAAAACCCTAATGATTTCCCCAACTATTTAAGATACGCACCTCTTCAATAGTCTCCACAACAGCTCTTCATTCAAACCTATCATTTCATCTCTTTCATATCTCTTTCAAAACAGTTCAAGCTTCATATATATCGATGGCGAATACTTCTGTTCCTTCTGCTCAACCTATATTAGAAGAGCAATCATCTGGGATGGAGTTACAGCCCTACATAGGGCACGACAACCAGAACCATGTTAACAGAAATCAACTTCAAATGATTATTCAAGATTTAAGAAATCAAATCTCTGTGAGTGATTCTTCTTTATTTATTTATTTATTTTTTTTTTGAGAGGGGTGGCGGTGGGGGGTTAATTTTAACTCTTGTTGAAATTTAAACTTAAAAATTTTAGTTATAGAGTTGAATCTAGAAAAACCATATATTGGTTTTATAAGTGATTTTTTTCCTTTTGATTTTGGATTTGACTAAGAACTAAAGTTGAACCTTTGTTTGGGAATGATTCTCTAGCTTCTTTTAGTTTTTGGCTAGAAGCAATGATTCCCTAGCTATTTATATGTTTTTTTCAACATTTTCTTTATAAATCTTGTATTTCCTTGTAATTGATACTTAAGTAAGACTGTTCCCGGTGGTTTAACAACTTTTCTTTTCTTTGTTGTATGAGATTCAGAGATCAATCAAAGAAATGAAGGCTTTGAACCAAACAAAGATAGACGAAGAAAATTTAGAACAAGGTTTTGCTCTTGCTATTGTGCCATTATCTGTCATATGTCCTGTAGGTGATGACACTACAACAAACCAAGTAAGCGTGTGCTATATTTTTTTCCAAAAAATTCATTGTGCAATTTTTCTCTTGCTTAATCATATAATATCCTAGTTCAAAATGAGATACTAATAAATTTGATATATATGTAGCACAAACACATTTATTTATATTTCTTCAGTTCCAACAAGAGACAGTCTAAAATGTTTTCAAAGTGACTAAGAAATTATTAAAAGTCTAAAGTAACTCTCTTTGTTTTTTTAACAGACTCCGAAAAGAAGAGGAAAAAAGACAACCACTAGGATTATTGGAGAGTTCTTCGTCTCTTATGAACTTCCAGAAATTTGTGTTGAGAACAACATTAACTTGGATACTGTGTGTATAACTATCTTTTGCCCATTACCAATTTCCTTCATTTTTTCAGTTTTCTCTTCTTCTATAAACATGTATTTGAACTCACACATCTAATGAAAATGTAAATTTATTTATGATACAAATAGAAAAACAATTTAGTATATCAATACATTTCTAACTAATCTTTCTGGGAAATTATTGTACAGGCAACACTATACGAGGAACAATTAGGTGATGTAAATAATTGTCGTCAATATTCTATTGCTGAAAGACTTGAGGATTGGAGCCTCCAACAAAGAGAACGATCCAATGGGATGCGTGATGTTGTAGGTTATCTTTTTCATGCTCAAGATCTAAAATTTTTCATGATTATATATATTTTTTCTAACATAAATGTTTGAAAAACTAGTTCCAATTTTGTAAGAAAACGAATAGTATGTGTTTATATACCAATGTGCCCGCATTTGATAGATTATTTTAAATAGAACATTAAATTTAAGAGTTTCCTACCTAAATGGTTCATTGCACCAAATATGTGATTCATTTAAAAAAGAAATTATAGATTTGATAACAAATTTAAATTTATTTCTTCATTTTTTGAAAGAAATTAGAAAGTTTCAATTAAATTTTCAATAACCTAACTAACTCAAAAGATTGTGATGGTGAAAGATAATTACTTTAGTTTAATTAATAGATTTCATTTATGTTTTGTCTTTATTAAGTGAATATAAAAATATTTGGAGATGAAAAGATACAAATTTTCTGTATAATATCAACAAGTTGTGTCTGTATATGCTTGCTTCTCAAATATATACTATTTTCTTTATGCAGTACTACTATCACACAAGATCATCAAGATCATTTCGATCAGTCAAAGAGGTTGTAAAATTCATAGTCTTTGAGATGTATCCCAAGCCAAGGACCAAAACAGACGATGGAGCTGAAGCTGTAAGTAATAATGTTGTACGACATTTTTCATACTCCTCTGTGGTCAACAAAAAGTACGACCGAAATACATTTTTTTTTTAAGTGGAAACAAATATAGTCTACTGATGAAGTTGGTCAGTTTATGTACTAGAATTCGTATAGATTTTACTCTCAATCTTCCTAGTAATTGATACAAGGCTAGTTACTCTTCATATATGTCACACTATTTGATAATGAATATTCATATTTATCAAACAACACTATATATGTCCGAGATCATTTTTTGGTATTGTATTGAATTCATTATGTTATCTTTTGCACTATACTGTTATGTTTGGCGTCCATGTCAATATATAGTTATATTATTGATTTTTTTTCTTTCTCTCTACAGGACACAAGTGAAATACACATTGCATCATCGTCAAGCAAAAAGAAAAAGAAGTGCCATGAAGGCCAAGATAGGAAAAAGAAGCAAGTGAAGAAGGACAAAGAAATGGTTTTTAAATTCTACTACATAACTTAATATACATGCAAAATACTATGACATACAATGTGGTGCTGGTTATGATATTCATTATATATCTTACTAATGATTAGTAATGATGCTACTTTAGTAATTCTAGTAGATTTGTTATTGTTATTATTATTATTATTATTATCATTATTATCATTGTTATCATCATCATCATTTTTTTTTCTTTTAGGATTCAAGTGCAACCCATAGCGAATCATCAATCAAAAAGGAAGAAACCAATTGGAAAGGTAGAGATGATGAAACGAAGCAAGTAACGATTGATAAAGCAACACTTATCAATTTCTTCATGGAGTCTTCTCGAAATTTGATAAATTTAAATTTGAATGTACATGAAGATAGTTTGAAAGATGCAATATGAAAATTGTAGTTGTACTACTTTGATATATATCTAAATTACTACATAACAGAAAGTGTTGTTGTGCTTGTAAGCTTATTTGACATGTATGAAATTTTATTGTTATGAGAATATGTATAAGAAGTAGTTCAATACCAAGAAAAATTAATGGACATGAAGATTATTAGAAGTTTAAAGCTAGATATTGATGTTCTGTTTTTTGTTTTTATTCAATTAAGAAAACTCTTTGGAGTTCCTTGTGAAGGCTACGATTTATAAATAAATAAGATATTCATATTAGACTAACAACATTAATTGAAGATGATAATGAAATTCAACATATCATCTACTGTAAGCATACCAACAAATGTTTGGTACACTGATAAGTGATGAGTTGCATCCCAAGGGAGAGGATCAAGGTTCAATCCCTAGAGTAGAATTAATCTTCACTTAAATCGTTTCACAAATAAAAGAAAAAAAAACCCACGGTTTAACCCCAAAAAAAAAAAAAGAACTACTCTAAGCATTAGTTAAAAAAGATAAAATCAATAAATAATATCTCATGTTGTTTGTTGTGGGGGGCCTCGCCACTTCTCAACATTCTTGAGTGTGAGACATGCATCTGACCTCAATGGCTACGATGATCCATCGATAGTCCTTTTGTTTTTTTGTTGTTTTTTAATTTGTAACCAAAAGAAGGCTAAAATATAAATTAAAGAGTTCATGTGGTTTGGCCTAATTACAGATTGAGTGATTCAAAAAGTTACAATCAAGTTTACAGTGTTTTACTAGGTTACAACAAAGGGACCCCTGAGGTATGTTTCTGTCATAAAATTAACCAAGAAGACCATGTGATGAGGCACACGTGACTGTATAAAACATCATTTTAAGTGTGATTTAGTCGTTACTTGTATGAGGGAGGGACAGAAAAGTTTCAGGTTGATGAATGAAATTTCACCTTACCGTGTTCTTTCTTTTTTCTATTTTTCTCATATCTGAATTCTGCTAAGTGCAATTTAGTGCCTAAACACTCACATTTATATGCAATTTAGCTATTATTTTTTCTCTTGTAACCAAAATGAGTGAACCAACAAATAAATATAATCTCTTCAAAGAAAACATTTATGTCATAAAGGTTTTTTTGGTAGTTAATTTATTAGACTTAATTTAATTATTAAGTTAAGAGATTGTTAGAAATCAGAAAAAAAAACCCAATAAATTGAAACTTTAGAAGCCATTTTTGGAATCTAGATATTTTTTGAATTTGTGATAAATATTCGGGAACAAATAGTGTAATACCCCAATAAATTAAAGGAAGTATTAAATTTAGTAGCTTGTCTAAAATCAGATTATATAGTGAATCTAGAAGTCACTATGAGCTTGTGATTAAATTTTAGGAGCAAACAGAATTTAAAATTTTATCTGACCTCTTATTTTAATACTGTAATAGAATATTTTCGAGTAAGAAATGATAATTTGTAGAGATAAAGTTTTCAAAAAAAAATTATGTATTGTGAATCTACTCTTCGGAACGAATCCAGCAATATAAATTTTGTTCAGAAACCTTGTTATTTTAAAGTTGCATTTTAGGGATTGTTTTGAAATGATTTTTGTTTTCTTGGGGTAAAACAACAATTTTAGCCTCTGAACTTGCACCTAAATTATCTTTTATTCCCTAGAAGCTTCTAGACAGCTTTTTTAATCCCTCCAGCTGATTTTATAATGCCACGCACCACACTCAAAAAAAAAAAAAACGTCACCGGAGCTTCTCCCACAGTGGTGGCTGGTTTCTTTTCTCCTTGTTCCTCCACTTGGCTAGTTTCTTTTCTCCTCCTTCCTCCACTTGGGTAAATTCCTCATCTTTCTCCTTCATTTCGTTTTGCTCCTTATGAACTCAAAATCTTTACTGAAGTTATGATTTTGCTGCTGGTTGGTGATCATTTCTGATGCTTTAAAACACCCTTTGTCATGGTTTATGAATTGGTTTCATTTCCATCAATTTTGGACCCGATAGAAAAATCTAGGGCACGCTTTAAATTGGGTTTTTGCCAAATCTTTAAGTTTTCTTAAAAATGTTTGGTTTGGCTGAACTTAGTGGAAGATAATACTGATTTCTATATCATCAATTTGAATTTAGAGAGTGTATTTTGAAATTTGATGTTTTGAGGTAAAACTTTGAAGTTTGCAAATTGGTCCTTATGGATTATTTGGGCGTTTTCTTGAACTAAATGGGTTCAATAAAATTATGGAGAATTTTCAAACTATAGTATTGTATTTAAGAAGTACGAATTGAATTTTTACATCATGGTTAGTGTTGAAAAGTGAGGATTTCGATCTTGACATAATTGGAATGTTAATAAAAACTTTTTTTTTGGAGAACTTGGTCATTGACAAAGTACTCCCTCTGGTTCATGGTTCATAATATCTGCTGTAGTTTTGTAATTGCACACAGACCAAGGAAATGATTAGTTTATATTACACTAAGAGAAATATAAGATAAAAAGACTAAATTATCCCTATTTATTGTCTCCACTAAAAACAACTTGAAAAGTCTAAGAGAGAATGGGGTAAAACTGTAAAAGAATCATTAATGCTTTCTTGATTTTATAAAACAGCATATATTTAACCATCCCATCAAATAGGTAGAAGATTCATTAAACTGTGGAAACAAAAAAAATTATCCAAATTCCAGCAGATGTTGTGAATCAGAGGGAGTATTTGTTAAAGCTCCCAATAATTAACCCAAGCACTCTTAAGTGAATTGGTGTCTTATGCTTAATATAGTATCAGGTTGGTGATATTGACAATAAAGTAGGAACTTGAGAAGGCTTATGCCATATTGAAGTTATGTGTAAGATGTCACTTGGTGAGTTTGTTTGTTAAGAGTATTCTAATAGGATGAATGTGTTTGTTATCAAATTCAGGTACTTCGTACTTACCTCAAGTTTGGAGGTAGTATTTTGAGTAGTGGGTTTTAGGTCATTGTGACCTTCAGGTGAGTATCCTCTCTATTCTAGAAATTGTTTTATCATGCTTATGTGACATATTTGATGCATACTGGTTTTTCGCAATGTTAAAGATTTTAAGAGAATATGTATATATATATATATATATATATATTTTGAAAGATGCATTTAAGCTTGATGTTCATACGAAATGGTGATTTGATTTGTAATAAGATAAAATGAGATTTTGTATTGTTTGAAAAAAATGTTTTTTTCGCTGGTTGGGTGAATCGTTGGTTCTTTCGTTATGGGTACCACTCAGGCTTTCAGTCCCAGAGTCATACCACCTGTTGGCCATGATGTGATGTGGGCATGGATCTAGGCTTTCGAGGACGAGCCACGAGAGGCATGGTTCTAGGCTTTCGGGGACGTGTCACAGGTAGACCGTTTCTAACCCTAGAGGTGGGGAGTTTATTCGTTCTCGCAAGATAGGCCATTTGCAGGACCTTTGATTTCACTCACCAGTAACGGGGGCACCACCCATGGGTTTTATGATGAAATGTATTTCAGATTGATGAAAAGATTTTGAATGATTACAGTGATTTGGAATTTGTGGAAGTTTTGTTTGATATGCAACTATGATCATTTGAATTACGATTTGAACTGTGAGACATGACAGTATGATGATTGCAATTAAGAAAGAGATGACAAGTATTTTGATTCGTTTACATGTATGGGAGATATGAATGTGTTACCTGCATGCACTATTATTTTGAAACTAGTGGAGATACCTTGCCCTCCACGACTAGAATAGGTTTGATTACTCACGGAGTCTCTTGACTCACCCCGTTGATGTTTACCATTTTCAGTTTCAAGTTGCAGGAACTATCTTCTAGTGCTGGCTATACCTTCTGGAGTTCCACATACTTGTTTGTGTGGATATTTTTTTTATTTGATTCCATGATCTTGGTGCATTTGCCTTGTGTATTTGACTCTAGTGTCACTTCGTTGGATTTACAGTCAGGGAAGTATTTATGTTTCCTTATGAGTTGAATTGTGATGAGAGCAGAGCTCTCTATTGAATTGGTTGTTGTATGATTTATGGACCCCTTTGCTTAAAGGGGCAACTTCGCCAGAATTTCTGTTTAAGTCATGATTAAGGGAATGAATTATAAGTCATCGCTAGATGTACATGTAAGATTGCATTTGGTTATGGAATGTGATGGTGTCAGGCTTACAGGTCATGGGGATCCTCCTTGTGGTTTGTGCCGGTTACGGATTCTGTTAGGGGTTGTGACAAATAGAATTAAAAATAATTGGAAAAAATAGCATTAAAAATATGATTCAGATTTATTTTTAACTTGACATGGGACACCTTCCAGTAACAAATAACAATTGATGGAGATAAGATTTTAGGAAATAAATTCCATATCTTTCACCTACTCTTCGCAATGAATCCAATGACATAAAATTTGTTGAAGAACTCTTTCTAAAATTCCATGTGCATAAGAATTAATTTCATTGAAGTTAAACTTTTAAAGGGTAAATCTGGTATTTTTCACTTCTTTTTAGAAAATAAAATCTGGATCCTCCTCATGCCATCAAATCTCCATGCCAGCCTTAGACTTTAAAAAAAATTCAAATAAGTCCATTGTGTTTCAAAAACCCTAAATGTCGTACGCACACACTAAGATCGCTCAACGATGTCTTCTCCTCTGCTATTCGCCGATGTTGGAATCACATGACACGCCAATGCTGTCAAACATATCGCTGCAAACACTGTCATTGGACATGTTTGGTTGGCTTGGAAAAGCAAAGTTTTAAATTTAAGTTGCATAAATGACTAACTAAATTACACTTAGCAGAATTCCGATTTGAGAAAAAGAGGAAAAGAAAAACTTGGCCTATTCTTTGAAGCCTCAAGGGTGAAATTTCATTCGGTACCCTAAAAGTTTTCTGTTTATGCACCAAATAGGGACTAAATCGCACTTGAAATGGTGTTTTATGCAATCATGTGTGCCTCACATGGTCTTCTTCGTTAATTTTGTTTTAGACAACATACCTTAGGGCCCCTTTGTGGTAATAGAGTAAATTAATTAAAGCACAATACATTCAATAGCAACTTTTTGAACCATGAGATTCAATCTATAATTAGGCCAAACCACACGGAGCTCTTTTATATTTTACCTTTTTTTTTTGTTACAAAGGAAAAAAGAACACAAAAACAAAAGACTACAAATGGATAATTTTGATGATTAGTTATGTTCATAAAAAAAGTATAAGAAAATATAACAATTACCAACCATTTAAAGCAAAATACAAAATTAAATTTTTTTCATTTTTGGGAAAATTAGATATTATAACTAAAGAAAGGGGCATAAAACTACGGACTCAAATATCAATGAGTTTTTTGAACAACGACGGTTTAGAACTGTATGATAACTCCACGTGAATTACGTGAACAAGTGCCAACTCATACTTGTTGGGTGAGTTTTGAAGAAATAAACAAATCAAAAAAATGCAAGACAATTCATGATTAATCATGTCAATAAAAAAAAATGTAAAGAAAAAGAGAAGAATTACCACACAGTTAACACATAATCCAATTCTTCTTGGAACTTGTTCATGGAGTTCTTGTGATTTTGTATGTATTATCATTGTTTTTTTTTAAAAAAATTAATTTATATTCAAGTCTACAATTTTGATTGGGAACTGAAAAAATCAACAAATTGCAAAATTGAAAGACAATGAATTATTATTTATGTTCACAAAAAGGCAAAAAATAAAAAAGAAAAAGAAAAAGTGAACAATTACTATGCAATTAATGCAGAATCCAAAATTAAATTTCTTTTTCTTTATTAATTAGAAAATTTATATATTATCAATAGTGGAATGGATATATAAAACTATATTAATGCTTTTAAAATGTCTCTTACCTTATGTAAGAAAACCCTACCGATTTTCCCAACTATTCAAGATTAAACCTCTTTGATAGCCTCCACAATAACTCTTCATTCAAATCTAGCATCATCTCTTTCAAAACCTTTCAAACTTCATATATATGGATGACAAATATTTTTATTTCTTCTGCTTAAATTTATCAAATTTCGAGAAGTGATTCAAACCTTTCAAATCTAGCATCATCTCTTTCAAAACCTTTCAACACCTAGAACTATATCAACATAAATCAACTTCAATTGATTATTCAAGATTTAAAAAATCAAATCTTTTGAAGTGATTCTTTTTTTTTTTTTGTGGGGTGGGGGGTTAATTTTAACTCTAGTTGAAATTTAAACTAAAACATTTTTAGTCATGAAGTTGAAACTAGAAAATCATATATTGGTTTTATAAGTGATTTTTTTTCTTGTGATTTTGGATATGACTATGAATTAGACTTGAATCTTTGTTTAGGAATGATTCACTAGCTATATATATTTGTGTTTTTTCCATCATTTTCTTTATGAGTCGCTTATTAACCCAAGATAATTATCTTGTATTTCTTAGTATATACTTGTGTATATTTTTCTTCGTTTAATAACTTTTTTTTTTGTATGAGATGTAGAGATCAATCAAAGAAATGAAAACTTTAAGCCAAGCAAAGATTGATGAAGAAAATTGAGAGCCCAATTGCCCTCTCGCTGTTGTGCCATTATCTATTGTATATCCAAAAGAGGTTAGTATATACTTGTGTATATTTTTCTTCGTTTAATAACTTTTTTTTTGTATGAGATGTAGAGATCAATCAAAGAAATGAAAACTTTAAGCCAAGCAAAGATTGATGAAGAAAATTCAGAGCCCAATTGCCCTCTCGCTGTTGTGCCATTATCTATTGTATATCCAAAAGAGGTTGATGCTACACTGAAAAAGGTAAGCTTGTTTTTGTTTTTTGCCCAATGAATTCATTGTGTAATATCTTTTTACTTGATTAATCATAAAATATCCTAGTTCAAAATGGAACACAAATAAATTTTATATATAATGAGCACACACACTTATATATTTATATTTCTTAAATTTCAACAAGAGATTGACTAAAACCTTTTTAATGTGACTAAACTCATAAGTAATTCTATTGGTTATTTTTCAACAGACTCCGAAGAGAAGAAGAAGAAAAAAAAACACTAGGGTTATTGGGGAGTTCTTCGCCCCTTATGAACTTCCACAAATTTGTGTTGAGAAAAATATTAACTTGGACAGTGTGTATATAACCATCTTTTGCCCATTACCAATTTCTGTTTTCTCCCGCTTTCTCTTCTTTTATACACATGTACTTGAACTCATACATATCTAATAAAAATGTAACTCTATTTATGATACAAATAGAAAAAATAGTTTTAACATATCAATAAATTTCTAACTTACTCTTTATGGAAAATTATTGTACAAGCAACACTATGAGGAACAATTAGGTGATGCAAATAATTGTCGTCAATTTTATGAGTAAACTACTAAATTGGTCCTTGGATTATTGACTCGTTGACAGATTGGTCCCCGAATTTAGAAAATTGACAAATAGATCCCCTAATTTTTCTAACGAGTCAAATAGGTCCCCGAAATTTTCTAACATTTGTCAAATAGGTCCTTCTGTGCATGTTATCCGGGGACCTATTTGACTAACGTTAGAAAAATTCGGGGACCTATTTGTCAATTTCCTAAATTCGGTGGCCAATCTGTCAGCGAGCCAATAATCCAGGGACCAATTTGGTAGTTTACTCTCAATTTTATATTGTTGAAAAAGGTTGTCAAAATCGAAAGTTAAAGTAAACTCGGAAATGGAGAGTTTAAGTAAACATATAAGTAAAGTAATTAATAGCATAAAACAGAATGAATATGTTTTGATGCATTTGTGATTAATTTTAAATGCATTTAAAATCGAGAGTTTAAGTAATTAATAGCATACTAATTACTTAAACTCTCAATTTTAAATTCATCAAAACATATTCTTTCGATTTTGACAAATAAGTAAAGTAAACATATAATACATTTTAGTCGATTTTTTAAGTAAACATATAAGTAAAGTAATTAATAGCATAAAACAAATTATTTATAAGCATTTAATTATTCAAGATTTGTCATATTTCAACAAAATATCTCATAAGTCATTAAACAATTTGCTTTAAAATAACTTTCATAAAATATCTCATCTTATTGGAGTGATATTTAAATTTTATTTTCTTCCAAAAAATGCAAATTTTCATAACAAGATTGTAAAATCGTATAATCAATGAGGTATAAAATTGTAAGATCGTACATATAAAATCGAGATTTAAGTAAGATCCTAGTAAATTTAGATTTTACTTAAGATCAAAATCGTTTTATTTATATAAGATCATAAACTCGTAGATTTTAAGATTTAAATCGAGATTTTAACAACCATGCCGAAAGAATTGAGAATTGGAGCCTCCAACAACAAAGGGAAGGGTCCAATAAGATGCGTGATGTTGTAGGTTTTCTTTTTCATGCTCAAGAGTCAAGATCCAATTTTTCTCATAATTATATATAAATATATATATGTTTTACATAAATATTTGAAAAACTATTACCAATTTTGTAAAATAAATAAAAAAATAGTATGTGTTTCTATACCAATGTGCCCATAATCAATAGATTATTTTAAATAGAACATGAAATTTGAAAATTTTCTAGCTAAAAGATTCATTGCACCAAATATGTGATTCATAAAAAAAAAACGTTATAGAGATTTGATGACAAATCTAAACTTATTTCTTCATTTTTTTAAAGAAACTAGAAAGTTCCAATTAAGTTTTTCAATAACCTAACTAACTCAAAAGATCGTGATGGTGAAAGAAAATTACACAAGTTTAATTAATGGGTCTCATTTTTTTTTTTGTCTTTAAGTGAATATTAAAAAAATTTGGAGATGAAAAGATGCAAATTTTCCATATAATTATCAACAAGTTGTGTATATATATATATGCATGCTTCTCAAATATATACTACTTTTTTCATGTAGTACTAGTTTCACACAAGATCATCAAGTTCATTTTGATCAGTCACAGAAGTTGTAAACTTTATAGTCTTTGAGATGTATCCCAAACTAAATACAATAACAGACAATGTAGCTGAAGTTGCAAGTAATCAAAACATTTTTGTTTATTGTACGGATTTTTCATATTCCTCTGTGGTCAACAAAAATTAGGAAAAAAAACATTCTTATTATTCTAGGGATGGAATTGTTCAGATTATAAACCAAAATCAATAAAGAGTACCAACTTCTATTATTTTATCATTATAGACATACCTTAATTAAGACAAAATATTAAGTTATTTATACAAATCGGTTGCACTTCAGAATATATATTAGTATATATATTTCTAAATATTTTACTCTCAATCTTCCTCATAATTGATTCAATCCTAGTTAATCATATATATGTCACAATATGTCACTTTTTGATAATGAATATTTGTGTTGCTCCAACGACACTAACGGTCTAGGATTGTATATATGTCACAATATGTCACTTCTGGTTAACAGGTTACAAGCAGTGTTGTAAAAGTTGGACCGGACCGGCCGGTCCGACCGGGAGCCGAAGAGGAAGACGGTCCGGTTCAACCCAAAGAACCAAAGTCTGGGTTGGACCGTACTGGACCAGGAAAAACCGGCACTGGACCGGAAAAACCGGGTCCACCCGGTGAACCGGCGGTTCAACCCAATTTTTATTTTTTCAACTGCATTCGAAAATTAAAAAAAAAAAAAGCACTATGCATTCGAAAACCCAGCCATTCATTTACATTTTACGCAGCCATTCACTATCCCCTTCTTCCTTCAGACTTCACCTCCGCCGAACCCTAGGCTAGTCTCACCTCCGCCGCTGCTTTTCCGCCGTCGTCGCTGTTTCTGCCGTCGCCGCTGCTACTTCCGCCGCCGCCGTTGCTTTCCTCTGGTCTCGGTTTTGAAGGAAGAGGCGAGTTTAAAGTCCATTCTCACCTCCCCTGCTCCTTCCGCCGTCGTCTCTGCTATTTCCGCCGCCGCCGGTGTCCTCTCGATCTGGGTATTGCAGCAACAGGTGAGTTGAACTTGAAGCTTGAACTTGAAACTCGGTCTGGGTCTAGTACTGTACATAGGATAGGAGATGGGTCTGGTACTGTACATAGGATAGGAGATCACATATTCAGATTTTGAACTATGAATTTGTACTTTTGAACTTTAAAATTATGTGTATTGAACTTGAAAGTTGAAACTTGAGAGGGTTTATATTTAATATGTTGGGAAATCCCCGGGGAAAACACGCAGCGGAAGCAAACAGTAAATAAAAAAAACTTGCGCTCCCCAGGAAAATCCAACCCTGAGATCCGCTAGTTGAATTTAAAACCAGATATGAAAAGTGTTATACCTCAAGCTTTCAATTGGATGGTTGAACTTTGTGAGTTTAGAAGTCCGTTTGCACGTCCTTTCTCCACCGGTGATCCACACGAACAGTTTCCCGAACACGAGGTGCTAGCCTCCATGCCTCTTTCTCCAAAGAGACTCGGGATTGAATCTACAGTTAATGGATTCAGGAACTCCTTCTCTGAACTCCAGGCTAGGTGGCGCAATACTGAGTGGAAGACAACAACAAAACTCCTTTTGTTCTTCTTCACTCAAGAACCCTAGAACCCACAACTTTCGATTTCTCTCTCTAACACTAAGGAGAAAATCGACTTCTCTCTCTAGGAAGGTGGGTGGCGAAAATTCTCTCTCTACAAGGATGAATTTCGACTTCTCTCTAGTGAGCTAGGG
>QANZ01016722.1:0-10681 GCA_003254925.1 Chamaecrista fasciculata
GTAAATTAAGAAGAAAAAGGTTAAAGTGCACTTTTGGTCCTATAACTTTTGCTCAGGTCTCAATTTGGTCCCATAACTTTTTTTGTTATACTTTTGGTCCCATATCTTTGCAAAAAGTTACAGATTTAGTCCCATATCACTTTTGGTCTCATATCTTTTGGTCAGGTTGCAAAATTGGTCCCATATCTTTGCAAAAAGTTTCACTTCCAGTTCCACTTGTTCCAAAGATATGAGACCAATTCTGCACTTGACCCAAAGATATGAACCAATTCTGCAACTTGACTAAAAAATATAAGACCAATTCTACAACATGACCCAAAGATATGGGACCAAAAGTGTAACACGGGACCAAATTTACAATTTTTTGCAAATATATGAGACCAAAAGTGTAACAAAAAAAGTTATGAGATCAAATTGAGACCTGAGCAAAAGTTATAGGACCAAAAATGCATTTTAGCCTAAAAAAAATGAAGAGAAGAAGAGGGATAAAATTGCGATCTCCTCTCATGTAATGAAGGATTAGTATTTAATTCTCTATCATCTTCTCATTTGTAAATTGAAAATCTTTCAAATTAAAATATTTTTTTAAAGAAATATTAACATCAAATAAAAGGAAGGGATATGATCGGTTATCCGTTCTTCCATTTTTCCCTATCCTCTTTCTTTCTACTCCATTTTTATCTGGTAAACATACCGTAAGAATTAAAGTGTCAACTAGGGATGACAATTTGGATCCGCATTTAGGATATCCGTCCGAATCCATCCGTAAAAAATATTCGGTATCCTTCGGATACCGGATATCGGATAGGGTACGGGTATTGAAAAATAAAAAACCAACTATCCGGTATTTGTCCGAAATGAACGGATAGTTAGGGTATCCGGTATCCGATACCCTATAATATAAATATTTTATTATATTTTATACATTTTTTATTATATTTTTAATTAATTTATTTTAATTAACAGATATTGGGTATCGGATATTAGATATATCCGATTTTTTAATTAGGATATCCTATCCTATATCCATTATTTTCGGATATTTAGGGTATCCGTCGGATACCGGATATCGGATAGGATAGGATACGGGTATTGAGAAGAATGAACGGATACGGATACAGATAGTGAAAAATTTTCGGATATCCTATCCGTTTGGATAAACTTTTTTAATTTAAAAAACATTTTTTTAATTAAGAAAAGACTTTTTATAAACCTAAAATCTTATTTGGGTAATTTTTTTAAAAAAAGGAGAAGTTAAAAAAAAAGTTAAAATATAATTTTTTTTTAAGAAGTTTAATTTTCTAGCTTTCACTTAAAACACTTGTAAAAACTATTTTTTTTGGTTCATTTTATTAATTATAAGTACTTTTTTCATTTTATATTCAAACAACTAGTGCTTCACTCAAAAATTTTTTTTAAAAAAATTTGATAAATAAAATTCTTTTTTCATAGCCCTTATCCAACGAGCTAACCTTATCCAAACGAGCTCTAAAACGTTATTAATTTTCGCGCGCGATGGTGGTGAACACATAAAAGAAAGAATAGTCACATTAGTACTATATATGTGTAAACATGCATAGTAAGCAGAGGTCAATTTCAAAAGATGTAGATGTATATGGTTTCAGGCTTTCTAGAAAATCAGTCACTTTCCCATTCATCCCTTTCCCCAGTCAAACTTTTCCAACAAATATATAAATTCATTTTTTTAAAAAAATGGATGACTAATAAAAATAAAGGATAAATTCTACTTTGGTACCCTATTCTATGGACTAATTCCACTTTGGTACCCTGTTCTTTTAAAAGTAATACTTTGGTACCATGTTCTTTTAAAAATATCATTTTGGTACCATGTTCTTTCAAAAGTGACATTTTAGTACCTTGTTCTTTGGACCAATTTCACTTTGATACCTTGTTCTTTCACTATTTGGTACCAATTTCACTTTGGTACCAAAGTGAAATTGGTCCAAAGAACAAGGTACTAAAATGTCACTTCTGAAAGAATAGGGTATCAAAATGACATATTTTAAAGAACAGGATACCAAAGTGTCACTTTTGAAAAAACATACTACCAAAGTGAAATTGATCTATAGAAAAGAGTACCAAAATATAATTTACCCTAAAATAAATGAAACAAAAAGGTAGATTTAGGTCAACTCGTATTAATACTTTTGTAACCTAAATTCCAAATTAAAAGACTCGCTGATTTTTCATATGTATTTGTTAATTAAAGTGTTGGCTTCGGAGTCTCGATTGTCAAGCGTACAAACTAAAAACTTTTGTGTGGTTAAAATAAATTCAAGTTAGTTCGTTAAAAGGCTTATCCAAAAAGAAGTGGCGACGTGTTCCAATAAGGGCAAAAAAGAAAGCGAAAAGGAAAGCGAAATAACGGAATTGAAGGAAAAGTGAAAGATTGGTACACTGCTACTGTAGTAGTTGAGCATGAAGTAGAAGCACTCAAGTATAGAAGAAGCATTTTATTGTACTATCTTACAAATTTGCAGAATATAATCTATCTAGCTAGTATCTATTCCTTCCTCATGGCATTAATATTGTAGTGATCATGATCATAATCAAGAAGCTCCTCTAATAACTTGTCATCCAAACACTCCAATTCAATCACCTGTTTTCCAGGCTGCTCATGAGTACTTGAAGTACTAGCACTAGATGATGATGTTTCTAAATGTTCATGTGGAAAATTGAGAATTGCTGAACCACCTCTCATCTCAAAAGCTGCACGATCATAAGCTCTAGCTGCTTCCTCTGATGTATTAAACGTCCCAAGCCATAATCTTGCTCCTTGCCTCTTTGAGTCTCTAATCTCTGCTGCAAATTTCCCCCATGGCCTCCTCCTTACTCCTCTGTACTTTGTTTCTTTCTCTCCTTCTTTCTTTACCATTTTCTTTCCCTCATTTTGTTCCATTTCTTTCTTCCTTCACTCTTCAACCTCCACCCCTTTTATATTATTCCATTTCCCCACACTCTCACTAAACTTACTTTCCATGTAGATTCAATGCATGGGTAATTATCACCATGCTCCCACCAATCCATGATGATGCACTTTGTTTTCAAGTTTCAAGTTCAACGAATGTGCATCACAAAGATCCGATGGCTAAATTGCCACCACGGTCACCTCAACAATTTCTCTTTCAACACTTATTATTCTTCATCTTCTCTCTCATTTTTTTTGGCAGCTGAGGTCACTGCGCTCACGAAATATTTCAACTATATATATAATATAAATATACTATTTAACTTTTTATCAATTATCATCCACTTGTCACACCAAAATCCAACACTTCCCAACATCATCTAATCAGCCATATATAAATATTATATACAAAGGTGAAATGAAAAGATGGATTGGATTCTTGATATATTAATAAATGATTTTAATTTAGCTCGTGTGTATTATCTTTACCGGAGACATTGAACTTATATTTGCTGTTACCGTCACGCACTACATCAGTCAGTACTATTTTATTTTAGGCCAAAGTGCAATATTGGTCCTATAACTTTGCATGAGTTCCCAAATCAGTCCTATAAGTTTTTTCGTCTCAGATTTGGTCCTATAAGTTTGAAAAATTCTCACCGTTAGTCCTATCAATATTTCCATCCAATTTTTTCCGTTAATGCTGATGTGGCATGATGACTGGGATATTGAAGTGGCAAAGTGAATTGAAATGGGACCATACTGCAACAAATATTAATATTGTGGATGTATTTAGTGAATTTGACAGAGGACCATGTATGCTATATCGCTGCTCTTCTTCTTCTTCAAGTTCTCCTTCATCTTTCTTCTTCATCTTTCTTCTCTTTCTATACTTAATTTATATAGTCTTCATATTAGAAATCACATGTCCCTTCTTCTTATGGTACTGGGTTTGATGTCAATATTAATCTAGCTTACATACTCCTTTAGCCGTGTTCAATATTCCAAAAGAAATTGCAAGCTTTTCACTATGGCCTCGCAGTATCTCAATCTTCTCCTCTTCTTCTAGTTCATGAAGCACACAACTTGTGTCAGGTTTATACCCAATTTTGCTTATTTTCTTCTCCAATTTTATCCATGATTGCTTAATCTTCTTTGATTCCAACATTGATGTGTCACCAACGAGAAATCTATAAACTTTTCCTCCTATTTCAATCCAACTACATCCTGCATCTTTTTGAAGGCCAATCCCCTTCATCCTCTGTCTCACTTTTCTTACATCATCCCATTTCCCTAACCCAGCATATAAATTTGACAGCNATGTTAATCACAATTTTGTGCTATGAAAAACAATAAATTTTGGAAATACAGAACAGAAAAGCAACGTCTTTGGCAGTTGGGTTCCAACATACTCTGTTTTTGGTTGAAACCCTAATATATACTTCCTCAGAAGGAATGTTCCTTAGGAGTTAGGACAGAATAGTGGTGAGAGAAATATGATGAAAATCCATAGTAAAAGCAAAACATCTGAAAGGTAACAGAAAACTAAACGAGATTTTGGCTCCTATAGGTATTTCGCATTATCTCCATTGATTGCAACTCTGCTGTCTGTTCTGTTTTTCTTCGAACATTTAACTTCTTTAAAAAAATTAAAAAGGAATACAAGTTAAATGTAATTGTAATTTTTCCAAAAAGGAAAAAGAAACAACCTATGAAATGTAACGTGTAGTTTCGATTTTATAGTATTCATATTTGAAACAAGAAAGACATGGACATGTTAATAAATGTTGACCCCATTGGTAAGGAGTCGACTCATAATCCATAAAGTTGTGAGTTCGATTCTTGCTGTCGATGTGAGGGTCTTGTTGATAGGCGATATGTAAATATCTCTATAAGCACTCATAGAACCTAGAGGCATATCCTGACCTTGATGAACTCCTGAAGTTTAACTTACCTAAATTTTTTGTGACAGAATAAATTAACCGTTAATAATCAAAACAAAACTTTATTAAAATATTAAGAACTAAAATAAAATAAAAAAAAATATTAAAGACCAAAACAAACACGAGGGAATGGGGTTTTGGCCTTTTCTTTTTTGTCATTTGCTTTTTGTAAGGGTGGCAATCTCAATCCATTACCCACCAACTCAACAACAAAATTAACCAACCCATTTAGATAATGGGTCAAGATGGGTTGGGTCAAAAATTAACCCATTTTACCCAACCCAAATTTATATCAAAACTACGTAGTTTCATGAAAGGGGTGAATTTGCAATTTTATAAATTTTTGAAAAAATTACAAAATGCCCCCCAAAAAATTTCAAAATTTACAAAAATGTCCCTAAACCATAATATTTGAGGACTAAAATGAAAATAAAAAAAATTCGGACCAAAATTGTAATTTTGAAAAATATGGGAAAAAGGATAAAATTACAAATTAGTCCTAAATTTGGAAAAAAGTGCATTTTAGTCCCATCAAACTGTGAGTTCATTGGAAGGAAGATGAATTTTGCAAATTTTTGCAAAAATTACATAATGACCCTAAATATTTTCAAAATTTACAAAAAAATTCCCTAGATCATGATATTTGAGGACTAAAATGAAAATTTTTAAAAATAATTGGGGTCAAAATGTAATTTTTAGTAATATGAAAAAGGTGGAAATTGAAAATCAGTCCAAAATTTGAAAAAAAGAATACTATTTTGTCCTAAATTTGAATAATTTATAGTAATTAATTAGTTTATAAATCAAATAATATAAATACTTTAAGATGAGTTAATGGTTGGGTTGGATCAACCTGGGTCATGACCCACCCATGACCCATTATGACCCAACCATCTACAACCCAATCCAAAACCAATCCAATTCAGCCCATTTGCCACCCCTAGCTTTTTGTATAGACAAGAACATAAACGGTTAATCCAATTAAAACCATTTATGATAGTTCTAATTTTATAATGAATCGCAATTTTAACAGAAATGAAACTCGTCGTCAAATTCGGATGCGTGTTCCTGTATACTATTGATAGATTCATTATTAAAGTTTAGCGTGCAAGCAAAAGAACAGAACAACAGTTGTCGTTAGCATCACGAATTGGTTCAAATACATTTTGCGTGAACAGTTTCAATGGTTGTTTTTTGTTCATTTTATTTTTGGAATTTTGCTCTGACTAATATGAATTTTATCCACATTATGCATCTAACTATTGTAAGAGAGTCTTCTAACAAGATAATTACATTCGCAAAATCTCAAATCGGAGAACTTGCTTAAATGATCAAACTGCCTACTACATGCCACATGGATCAACTTTTTGTCGGATTTCAATGTGCATTTTAAATTGTCATATATAGTTGCTTGTTGAACTCACTATATATTCATTGAATTCGTACCTGGTTTGGTTCTTCAGAATCCCGGACGCTAGTTCGTAGGAGTGAAGGGTAACATTGTTAAGTAAATAATCTCAAAATACACATCTTCTCAAGTCTCGACCATCATAATTATTTTTTTTTTGGGTAATGTCATGGGTTTACTCCGCCTATCCGTATAATGATTTAAGTGAAGACTAATCTCATTCGGACAACAACAGAGACGAAACGGTTATGCCCTTCCAACAATGTCGACTCTAGAGATCGAACATGGATCCTCTCACCTAGGGTGTAGTCGCCAACCACTACACCAAACTCTTATTGGTACCATCATAATTATATTTTGTTATAGATCTTTATTAGTAGTAGCATTAGCATATGCTGTGTAGTGCCCTGAGAGGTTTTAGCGTTTTTGGGTCAGTGTTGTTTGCAAGAATACAAGAATGGATTTCATATAAGCAATCGACTCACACTCACAAGACTAACATGATATCTAAAATTTGTCCCCAACTAACCCATCCTTCTGTTGGGGTCCGGCAGATTCTTGGGATTAAAAGACTCATGGATTTAGGGCTTTCGGAGTGTTTTAAAACAAATCTTAAATTCAATATGTTGCTTCTTCTTGGACTCACAGAAGTTAGTACACTATAACTTAATTGCATCATGCATGTATGTCGTTTTCAAGACACTGATGCTTTGTGCACCAAAAAGAAAAAGAAAAGGGACACTGTTGCTTTTATCAAAGTTACGAACCTGATTGGCACTTGGCAAGTTCGGTTCTTGAAAACAAAAGAGAGTGCTTTACGAAAATGTCAGTCAAATTTTTGTGACGATTTCAACAATGTAATGATAGCGTTTGATTACGTATATTTTTGAGCTATTAGACTGACTTTTGCTTAAAATTAAAACAAACAAAGCAAAATGTGTTCGCACTTTGTTCTTATATTAATAGTGAACGGTCTTGCTTTTATATCCCATTGCATTTATTATCTTTTTCATTATTTTTATTTTTTAGGAACTACTACCATATAAGGTTCAATCGAGTTCTCTTGAAAACACGTTAAGATTAAATTAAAAGGAAAATCGATATCCTAATGCATAGGCTTTACAGTTTCTAGCGTAACTATGAATCAGAGTTCTAGACAACATACAAACCTAAGTGGCACGCTATCAATCATCAGTGGTGACTCGTGCCTCTGCTGAATGCAATTTCTCACAAGTGCAAAGTAGAAATATCAAAGAGTAATACATTAATCAATAATGAACATGATCAAAGAGTATCTATTGCTTGCCTGATCACTTAGTTACTTATTATACGGGTGCTTCCTTAGTCTTAGATCTTTAAGCTCAGAAAACATGGGGAAATTATTATATTTTATGAAGAACAAATTCAGTACTTGTGACAAAAAATTGAGGTAACCCAAACTATAATTTCCATGACATAGCCAAGAAAAGCAAATTAGTTTGTCCGATTTACCTTCATATATCTGTAAGGAAAGCTCAAAACTAGCAACCAATTACCCATACATAATACAGGAAATGATTAGAACATGCATTGGCTATGAGAAAGAGGAAGCACACCAAACACTGCTGGATTAACGTAGTGAGATATTGGGTTAAGAGCTCCGAGATGCTCGAGGTGTATCTGGCATGGGCAGAGCTTTTGTAGGAATCTCGTTAATGGTAGCCTTGCTGGCCTTTTTCTTTAATTGCTCAAGAATTCGGTGGGCTTCTCTGAGTTCATCTACTGCACTTGCTCCATGACTTTCCCAAGCTTCTATAGCTTGCTTTTGAAATTCTATTGCAAGACCATAGCTGCAACTCCAAGATGCAAAGTCTTAGAGACTCATAAAGTTACTTATAATATAACTTCAGCCAGACTTTTATTGGTTGCCATGCTAAATAAACTAATATATGTGTACAGATAATAGCACATTTTTATAAGAGAAAGTGCCAGGAAAAGCAGGGAACAGAAGCATGCTAGCAGATCTAGAGGGGAATTATCTTCACTCACCCAATTAGAGAGAATAGTTATATGAAATTCTAGTAATTAATGAGATATGAAGTTGAACCGACCAACACTAATATGCAAACCTTCCACCTAAATCTTATAATTTTCAATATGTCTTATGTTATTCATCCAAATGAATAAACCTTCAGGCAGGATGGAAGAGTTTCTAATCTTGTAGGTCTAATAAGTAGAACCACAGCAAGCATCATTTAGTTTAATAACTGATAGAAAACATACGAGAGGGAGAAACAGAAACTAGTATTGCATATCTACTATTTGAGATTACTGCCTAGAAAAACAATGAGCAAATATACACACCTAGAGACAAATTAATCGTTTTATGTAAACTTCCTTTACAATTGATAATTATTGAAAGATGATAGAAAAAAAGAGTACACATAAGGATTCTGACATTCTGTTATGGAATTTTGCAACAGTAGTTCATGCAGAATCTTGATGGCAACCTATATGGTCTAAGTTCACCATTTAAGTGGTCGGGACTTACACAGGGTCAAGTACATTCCAATAGTAATACTTAAATTTATTTTTTTCACCATATTAAAAAAAAAAGATAATCAATAAAACAGGACAAAATCAAACTAAGAAACCATCCATACCTTCCTATTTCACCATAAGCTTTTGAAAGATTCTGACATGCTTCAATGGTATCAGCATGATGTGGACCAAGAGAGACATCCATGATGTCCTTTGCTACTGCAAACATCTGAGCTGCCGACTGGGGTCTCTCCAACTCTAAATATGCTGCCCCCAAATTGTTGTAAATATACCCCACTCCGAAATGCTTGGGACCAAAGCTATCTTTCAATCTCTCAGCCGCACTTTCCAAATAAGGAATAGCCTGCTGCACCTTACCTGTCAGCAAGAGCAACCACCCTATTCTTGCAGAGATACTACCCTCTGAATGCTGCTCTTGTGGAAGTCTCTCAAGTAATGCCAGAGACCTCTTCAATAAAGAAATTGCAGTTTCAAACTCATTCATCGTTTCATACTGCATTGATATCTCCGAGTAAGCCTCAGCTACTTCCACAGGGGAGATCCGTTCTCTTTTGTCAAGAATCTTGCTAGCAATCTCCAAGCACCGTTTGGAGTCTGCAAAATTCTCCTGATGACACAAGGCTTTTGCCATTGATATAAGTACAAGAGCCCGAGTTTCGCTATCTGGCTCTGTCTGCTGTACAATACCCCTCAAAGTACCAGTAGCCTCATCATATCTTCCTAGAGCAATCAGCATGTTTGCTGCATCAATTTCAGCACGCAGCAAATCAGAGTTAAGATTCCAATTCTTCAAAATCTTTTGGGACATAACATTCTGCTCTAGTGCCTTCTCATGCTCCTCCAACCCACTGAATATAACTCCAAGGATCCTTCTATCATGTGCAACCTCCACAGAATTATTCCCCAACTGCTTCTTATGTATCTCCAATGCCTTCATGCAAAAAGGCAGTGCCTCCTTGAAGTTTAACACCGCAACATAAGCTTCTGCTATATCACGATTGGCTTTACCCAATTCTCTACTATCTTCCTCTAAAGTCAATTCTTTAATCTCTAAACACTTTCTAAGGTTTTCAAGAGCCTCTTCTCTCCTCCCCATGGCCGTCTTGACATTTGCCAACTCAAGTTGCACAGCATGAAGCACTGGTCTCACATCATCAACATTGACATCCTCTTCCAGTAACCTACCAAGTATCCTATTCGCCCTATTAAGGTAACCTAAACTATCATTAAATCTCTTTAAGTTATAATTAGCAGAGCCCATCAACTGTAAAGTCATGGCAACAACTATAGAAGGCTTGTTATCTTTTTCCAATGCTTTTAAAGCTCTATTAGCGAATGATAGGGCTTTTTCAGGGTCCTCACCTTCTTGATCAAGTTTGAGGCCAACTTTCAAAGAAGCCAACCCTAGTTCTCTCTCGTCGAAAGTTGCTTCCATTTCCTCGAATACTTTGAGCATGTCTTCGGTGGTCTCTGCAGACTCAAAAGCTTCCTCAAGCTCAGATTTTTCCTTGATTCTCCGCTGCCTTGACGAAAGATGAGAGTGTGTTTCAACAAGAGTATCCATATTTCGATAGGGATTTGCGTGAAACCTGATATTTCTGGTGAGTAATCCATGGCTTTTAGGGCAGCGCTTGAAATAGGTAGGTGAATTAAGCGGCGGCGACGATGAAGATGAAGGATCTGAACTGTATGATTTGGAAAGTACCGGAGCAAAAGGATTTGATCTGCGGCGAGCGAGATGCGACAACAATGTCACCGAAACCTTTCTCATGGTGTTATGCTTCGATTACACCGAGTCACCAACCATCAACTTCTTTCCTTAAACCTTTCCTAAACCCTCATTATCAAAAAAAAAAAAAA